>JABUQX010053213.1:5000-40000 GCA_015478945.1 Trachelipus rathkii
TCCTTATTTTTGTTCACTATTACCTAAATATACTATTTAACTTTACCTATACTGTATCGTAGAAGTTGTGTACCAAAATTGCAATCTGTTTTCCCTCTATAACCGATGACACGGTGTATTGCGAGTTCTGTAAATAAGAACTCAAAATAATCGTATGATCGTATATTTAAGACTGTCAGTTTGTACTTAAATCAGACTTACAATCCTGTATTATACAATTAATATTACATATCATAATAGAGCGAAGAATATACAACTGCAATGAGAGATGTTCGTCGTTATATGTTTTCTTTATCAAGGATTTAGTACTTGCATAAGCGGAGATCTATTCTATTGTATATCTTTATGTGTCAGTTAGAAAGCCTGTTATATTATTATCATATTCCTTTTATAAAAATGAACTCTGCGAATAATTAGACAAAAATATAACAACAAGCTATCTACATTTAATCTAATGAGACAGACTGAGATGTATAGAGTAAGATCTAAACATGAATACACATTACTGATTCATTATATAAATCCTCGAGCACAAGACTTTATCCACATGTGTACTACGTATCACTAATTCACATCATAATTGCACTGCAATGTGCAATATGAGATTCCTTAGCACGATAAAGGTAGCACATGCTTACGTATTTAGCAACCAGAGCGGAGACATATATTAAGCGCTCTAATATTAGTCACACTTATATAAACTGTTATCATGACAAATCTCTTTCAAGTGCACTGATGACGTCACTGTGCAAATACAATACAATAATGACACGAAAAAGATAACATCCTGAAGATACTATGAAGCCGTCACACAATAAGACTCACACACGTCACGAGTATAATGAGGACCTCCGCTGAGTACTAACTTGTATATATATGCAATATGACAGCCAGACAGCAGTATAGGCTAAACTAATAACGACATTTGTATCTATTAGCATGACCGATACATGTGCGTAATCTAACCATAGACTGAATCACAGATTCTGTTGCTGAGAAAAAAAAAGCACAATACGCTCTACTTTGCAGTGAAGCTCATTCTACCCACCATTGAGTAATATAATAACTCCTGCAGAAAATAGTTGTTGGAGTATGGTGTACTATGAGAGTCTCTCTGCCATCATTATTAGGCGAGATTCATTATACCTAATTCCAAGCTTAGGTTCTATTATTGCAATGCAATGTATGCACATCTCTATAGCGATCTCCTGAGAATCAATGTATTAATCTGCGGCGAAGTTGTCGAGTCAAATTACCGTTTTGAGAACATTAAGTGCACTGATCCAGATCTTCGCAATGAAATGCGAACAGTGGAAGGAGGGTTTCTATAAGAGTTCCACACAACATTATTCATGCTGTGAGTACTGCGAAGACACACAACTAGCTGCGTGAATTTTCACATCAATACCCGAAGTCTAGTAGCTACTAGATTACTAGTTAGCCTAGTCCCCTCTAGGCCCAATCCCCTATAAAAAATGAATCTCTATGACTAAAGATCCATCTAACAAGTTCCTTTCATCTAACAATATAATAAGTATAGACAAATAAATGTATATATACCTTAGTTTCGTACGGGATCTTTTCTGTATTCTGCCCAATCCAGTAGAGATATGAATGCAACCATCTCAAAGATCGTTTCAACTTAAGCTACCGAGAGATAAGAAAAAGCGACGAGACCATAATATATATGTGAAGCAACTAAGAGACTATTATCCATACATGATCATATTATTTACTATAACACGCTACGAGCATAGCATGTTCATACACGTTATATGTTGCTCTCTTAATAGATAGATACGCTGTATAAGGGGAAGATCATACCATAATTCTCATAAATGAGCTAGTATAGAAAATATAGGTTTTATAAATTACTAAATCTCTCACCATTTATAAGAACTATTAGTGAGATTCTAGTAGGTATAACTACGCTATTACACCTAGGACTATCTTAAAGGTATAGTACTATTAATTTTATTATATTCTTTTGTATAATAATATATAAATAACTGTTTTCTTTGAGATATAATAAAATAAAGGAGTGTACTTTGGACGGCTATGGGTAGTAGTATATGTATATAGGCCCTTATTTACTTAAAAAAAAATATTTTTTTGAGATATTTCTATTAAAGGGTAGTTAACCGCGAGGATTGATGAATACAATCTGCGAACACGTAACGATGTTACCACATTATATTTAATGTCAAGATTATTACTAAGGCGAGAGTAGTGAGTAGAGGTTGCCAGACTAATAAAGATTTTATTATTATTTTTTTTTAGCAGAGATTATACAGCACATACACCAATGAATCGAGAGAGAATCGAGCGCAACGATGGAAAGAGTCCAGGGTACTTCTCGGGGCCTCTAGCCGGGGGACGACGGGGGGGACTTCGTCCCCTCTGTCCCACCGTCGGCTCGAACCCCCTTGAAGAAAAATAATTAAAAAAAAATTAAAAAAATGTAAATGATAAAATAAAGCAACATGTGGCAACTATTCCGCTCGTACTATTGGTAGTTTTAGCTACACGCGTACACTGCCAAGGGTTGCACAAGTAGGATCTGCGATTGCGATTTCATGATCTTTTATGTAACTTCCTTAAAAGTAAGTGCCTATATACTCTGAGTACAGTATATAGGAGTAAATTTAGCAGATTTAGGTCTCTAGATATAGTATGAAAGTCAGTGGAAATATCTAAAATTACAAAATTAATTTAAAGTGTGATATCACCTGAATATATATACTAATATATATATAATAATATATATAAATATTATATATATAATATTATATATATTATATATATATATATATCATAATATATATATATATATATATATATATATATATTAATATAGTAGGAGAAAGTCTAAGTATTATTGACCTTATTATTGATATAACGGTACTCGATTAGCACCAAAAAAAAATGATCATATATATATAATAATATATAATAATATATATATATATATATATATATATAATATATAGCCTATATATATATTTTATATAATATATATATATATATATATATAATATATATATATTATATATATATATATATATATATAATATATATATATATATAAAATATATATATATAATATATATAATATATATAATATAATATATATATATATATATAATATATAATATATATATATAATATATATATATATATATATATAATATAATATAATATACGGTATATATACTAATATATATATAGTATATATATATATATATATATATATATATATATATATATAAATATATAATATTATATATATAAATATATATATATATATATTATATAATATATATTATATATATATATATATATATATAACTCTTAAGCAAGCAAAAATCCCCCATAAAACATAATGGCAACTGCTTTAACTCAGCATGTTTCCGGTAAACGACCTACAAAATGAAAGATGCCAATAATTATTTTATGTCGTCATAACATAAAAACGGTCGATGCTAGAGAAAAACTTAAAACATATTTGGAATCTGCATAAAAACTGTATAAAAAAACAACAAAAAAATATCAAAAAAACAAAAAATAATTTTTTTGATGTTTTGTTACATTGTGTGGCGTAATTAAACTGCTAGTATCGTATATGATTTAGTAAAAGGCTCTAAAATAGGATATTCCTTAAGCCTAGCTGAATCCCACAATAATGGCATCGCTTTCCGACGGAGTGAACCCGACTTGCTAGCAATGCATTGTAAGATGGCATATCCGGATGGAGCATTTGCTCGCGGTGACAAAAAAATGATTGTCCACAGAAAGTGGAGAAGCCTCCTTATCAGCAAATCCCCTGGCAAACAGCACTTGAATAGTGATAGGATTAGATGGTCTTTGGTCAGCAAATAAAACCATAACTCGAGATAAAAGGATTTGGTGATATGTAGAAGACTTTGATTAAGTTCAGATAGCCGATAAATTGCATATGACATCTTACATTCACGCTGTCCAAGAAAATCGACACCTAAGGAACCTCATCAGAAAAAACTGAAAAAGACAGTCATCAAGGAAGCAAAGGATAATTCAAATTTTGCAAACTGAAAAAGCAGATGAAGGTCTCTACAATTACATGGAGGATCGGCTGATCCCTACAGAAGAGAAGTCCTTTCATTTGTGGTGGTCAATGGAAATGAATGGGCCAGGTTTCCATTATTATTCAGGCTCTATGCAAGCAAAATATTTATCAGTCCCTCCCTTCATGGCCAGTCGACGAGGCAGAGCGTATTTTTAAGTGTAGTGTTGGGAATGTAACACCAGGCAAAAATGGAGAGTGTATTTACTAGTATTACGTGATGTCATGTCTTGAATGAATACCGTTTTTTTTTATTTTGTCTCTTTTCAGCCTTGTGGATTCATTGTAGGTCTCTCTTTCATGTATGTTTTAATTCTTTACTATTTGGTAGCTACGTAACGGAGAATCTTCTGTAATGCAGAATAGTATGTTAAAAGTTACATATAAATGCTAGTATAGTCGTAAGTTTGTTAATACTTACTGGTGGAATTGGAAAAGGCATCAGTATTTGTGTATGGAATAAACCACATAACGTACAAAAAAGATTCAGTTATTATTTAGTGGTTCATTTTACTTAATTGACCTTTAAGATACGTATTTTTAATTTATTTAACATGAAATAGTACGGTCTATTTCGGGGCACAACGCAAATTATGAATAAATGAACTAAAGTATTAGTTGACAGAGGTAATGCAGATCCTGAGTAATGGCCTAGGCAGTAACAGACAAATGTTCTTATCTTAGATGTAATTATTACAGTGGTGTATTATTATATTAAATTAAGATGTTATCGTATCAGTATCGTACCTTGTCATAAAAAATATGATCGTATCAGTATCGTACCTCTTTTCTGGTATGTCCGGTACAGTCCCTAAATTATTAAAGTATATAGATATATAGTATTGTATAATAATTATAGTTTATATATTATATATATATATATATATAATATATATATATATATATATATATATATATTATATAATATATATATATATTATATAGATAATATATATATATATATATATATATATATATATATATATATATATAATAATATATACAAGGAAAAATTCATATATTATATATATATATATATATATATATATATATATATCCCACCCGCTGTCCAGTTACCTTGCAGTTGGTGGGTGGGCTCTCTGGGATACTGTTGGGCGGGGTATACTGCCCTTCAGTGTCCTAGAGCGAAAAACTGGATTTTTTGAATTCCCACCCATAAGTCCCTTCAATTAATTGTATAATGTTGCCCTTCCCTTTTCCCATCACAGCCCCATGGGCCATCCGGTGCCTCTTCCTGCATGGGTTTTCAGTTCACCCCACACTTCCTCCCCGTGGATGAGGGGTACAGTTTAAAAACCGGTCATTTACGCTCACCTCTGACCGGGCCGCCAATTGTAGGGAACCTGAGCCTTGGCTAACCACTGAGGAGGCTGTTCTGCACTTTGGTGTATAATCTCATACTTTGCGTGAAGACTATAGGTGCCGTGTGGTAAAGCTCTCCGGTTGGGGTCTACCTGACGTGAGAAGTTCTGGGAGGATCATGCCCGGAGGTACCACATCCACGAAGGCCCAACTCCCTACCGGAGGGTGGGTCCCTGGGTGGGTTTCGGTTGTGGGTCTACGTATCGTGATTGACTAGACCAGTCTGCTCGGGCAGAAGAGTGATGGTGACCGCTTGGGCCTATGAAAATATTGAGTTCGGGTGACCGTTCCAGCGCCATCCTGTTTAGTTTTTATGCGTTATTATATCTCATTGCAGTGTTACGTTTAGGTTAATTTGCATGCCAATTTGGCAAGACGAAAGTTTTTGTAGGTAAAAATTTTTATTTGGAAAAGCCCTTGAAACGAAATAGTACAGTGGTGAGATTAAACCTCTCCTAGAGAGCTCGAGTAATATGAACAGTACCATCTACTACTTAGATTATTGCAAGATTCAGATAGCCCAATAATCCACATGTAGGCTCACTCACCCTACCACGGTCCATACTAGCTTCGGTAGCTCTGGTGGACCTATCTGATAGATGTGGCTGTTCTTCTCTAGCACACCTGAGGCGTACGTCCGCGAGAAACTTAACCTATCACGTATCGTTCGTACTCTTTATGATTTATAGACTTCTACGAACCGGTCTAGGAAGCCGCACACAACACGGTCCGAAGGGTAATGCCGCAGATGTGCGAGTGCGCCAACGCATCCGAGGAGGGAACTACGTGCGCGTCTCTCGCGCTCATTGTTCTTCTTTGGAGGGCAACCAATACGCGTAAGCACTCACTCTTCCTCCCCCTCAGGAAGGAGGGAGCACACAGTGGGAGACTCATTGGCCCTCCCGTATGCGTATTATCGGTATACTTGGCTGCAGCGGCGGTTCCTCGCCCTCACTCCCTACGGGGTCATAAAACGTCTTGAGACATATCGAGCACCCCGAGAACCATTCCTGCCTCAGCCACGCGTCGGCGCTCAGAACCCCTCAGAAAAGACCGCCGCGAGGTATGATAATACCGATAACAAGATCACTTCCAGTACTAACATTGATATATAGATGAATTAGGTCACATATTTACCTCGTAAAAGCTGCTTAACCAAATCAAGAGTTTCACATTCTGTGATACTAATGACAAGTCTCTTGATAGATGTCCTATATCTATCTACTCCTGATTATAGACCATATAGAAAACACATACTAAAGCACAATTTATTGTCCACTATATTCAGAGAGACAAGATCATATACACAGCTGTCACGTATTTGGAAGAACTCACAACAGAGATAGATATTTACCACCTGATACACAACATTTTATTTACATCATTCCCCCTCAGCCGGTGAATAACTCCTGCTACAAAACCAAACCCCCGTTATCATTATACTGAGAGACTACTTAAACACCACACACCTATAATCCACCCTACAAAGGTAAAATAGGGTTCACTAAGTTTACAGTGTTCATCGCAATTCTGATATATTATATCCTATCACCAATCGACTATCCAGACGTGCAATAAAAAGGTCTATATACACATCGACAATAGGTCTGGAGGCGTCAAAAGCGCCACTGTATTAAATACTTGGTATATAGGGACAGGAAGACATATGCCCAATCACGTCTAGAGCAAGAATTATTTAAACATCTACCACTGTAGAAAAGAACTTTATAATCGAACAATTCCTTCTTAAACCTTAAATTTAAACTCGTAGGACTGCTAGTAATTATCTGAATAGAGATCTTAGCCACAAGCTTGTATCCTGCGTTGTACTAAACGTCGAGAACCACCGTTACTTACCTCGATTTGTATATACCATTGTTAGGTAATACACTGCATGAGCTATGGAGACAGTACAATGTAATGCGAGAGCACGCGCTTGAGAGCACCTCGTGCACATAGTTTCCAATTAACACTACGCGCGAAGCTCCAAGTACCGATAATAATTTCAGTAAAGATCACGTCAGAAATCTACAAGTCCTCACAAGATACACATACCGTCTACCCGCTGCACGCTCGAACAGTCACTACACAACAGCCTTGAGTCTAAGATGTAGGTTAGTAATTTTTTTTAATATAACTTAAAACAGTATCATTCTCCACCACCTACGAGACTCTTTACACATTTCTGAATAGATATCGCCACTATCTTCAAATCATTTGATTAATAAAGCTCAAGTTAAAATAAAGCAAAAGTTTAACTTTAGATCAAAAGGTCAATAGAGCGACGACTACCTGAGTCCTATAACCTGTATATGTCACCACAATTATATAATATATATATATATATATATATATATAGCACGAACTTCTACAAAACACAAAATGAGCTCCTTTAGATTACGAAATCTCTACAGTCTCACATAAGATATATACCATCAACAATACTACTATCCTGAAGCATTAAACTACTCTAACATTAGCTACCATAAATTAGAGAAACTTAATGACCCTAGACTACATCCAATTATACAATAATTGATAAACACTTTCACTGCCAGACACACTGTCCATATCTATCACTATACTAAATTTGTGAGTCATACCAAATTATATATGCACAAGATGACGATACTCTTTGAATACCCTTAATTCGCCTCCCACCATTGTATGTAAACTAAAACATAGACCTGAGTAAAAGAATGTTTTAAAACATTACAGCAGAAAGAATCGTATACCGCCCAAGTACTATTATAAATGAGTATATATTATTTAACGTTAAAATATAGAGCAGATATACCGATTACCTTAAACAATAACAGTAACCCCAGATTTATAAAATAGCAACTTCAAGAAGATGAACCTACTAGAGCCATAAATGATCTACTTATCCTGAATATAACAGAATGACAAAAGGACTTTTAATCAGATTGTAGCTCACAAGACAATCCCAACTAATGAATCAACATCACTACCAACAATATGCATCTAATAAGTCCATATATACAAGTACTAAGTTATTAAGTATACTTCTCATGTATTATCCTTCTATATAATAATATATATAATATAATCTTACACCCAGATTTACCTTTATCGAGAGGTACCCCTACTCTATAAGTAGGATTCTAATATACCCTAGGATGAATGATAACAGCTTCACAATATATTGGAAGTCATCGATGCGATGACCCATTCCCTCTTTCTAATGCTTCTGCATACTTCCGAGAAAGGTGTATATGGATAAACTATGATTCAATAGTAAACGTCGCAATAACTGAGCTCTATAAACGGTAATCTGTAGGTCTAAATGAGTAACGGCATGATATAGTATAGACCCAATGAGATACCCTATTTCTCTATATACAAAAAAATTTTAAAAAACCTTAATATATAAAATAATACCTATATACTATATAAATTTTCACCCAAATGATCATACTATATACGCATTGAATGATAAGTAACTATATAGGTAATAATTATCATCCAGAATCTAAACCTATTAGCCAAATATCATCGTATCCTACTATATTGGAACTTTACGATGTTACGTAACCCCAATACATTCTACTCAAAATGAGACCATATTACCATATTCATATAATACATCTACTACCTTCCTTCCCCATTTCCAGGAATACCTATACTACTCTGCTCACCTTCCAACATATATATTCATGAATCTGCCTTGACTCAAACGGAGATCACTGAATACTATAGATCATCACTAATAAATATGAGCCATTAATAACGGCAGAAGTATATTGTCTCTCTCTTATTGTACTGACTCATATCAACACACCCACACGCAGAGGAGGTATGAATTTGGTTGAGATATATACATCAATTATACGATTTTCGCTATGTCAATAACATGACAATCTTCCTTTCTGACTGTACACCATTAGTAAAAAAAAAGACTTTATAATATAATTTTAACATTACGCTTGTCAATCTCCATATCAATAATGAATTTCAATAAAAACCGGGAAAACAAATACTATTTCACAGGTTGATAGTTACCAAATCGAACGATTTGATAGGGTACGAGTACCCCTACTTCAGATTACTGGACGTGCAATCTATCCTCACATAAATAATTATCAGAAACATCATCTCCTAAGAAAATACTCACAACAGCGAGTGTAAACGCATCTAGAAAACTATACACGTGCTCAATTGCCCCATCACTGTGCGCTCCAGGTGATATCCTTTGAATTCTTAAACATGTTGCAAACAATCAGTACCGAACAGACCAGCGATCAACTCAATACCTCTCCACGAGCTTACCAACCCTTAATAGTCTGAAACATCTCTAAAACCTGCCGAACGGAAGTTTACTCTCTCTTCTCTAACCAGTCCTACAGATCGTATAGAACCAATATGTCTCTATAGACCCATGTCCACGTCATGCATATTCATACTCCACTTCGATTGACTACCTTTCCTTCAATAATGAGATGCTAATAAATTACATTCAGCCGATAGAATCAATCCGCTTACATGTGCGTGATCACACTAAATACACATCAGCAATGCCAATCCATATATGTATTGTTAATTTTGCCGAGGAAGCGTTCGATCAGTATTCACGGAGTATATATAGAGAAATCACCTACCTAATATGCATGTATTAATGTATTAAATCGCAGCTATACTCTATCAGATATATGACAGTGCATAAGAGATGGAGGGATGGCGAGGCATAGCGCGATATAGCACAGTTAAAGAGAGTCTGAGTCCCACCTAGACCCTGATTGCGAGTCGCCATCTCAGGCCAAACGGCGATGAACTCCAAATATCATGACACGATACTGCTGAGTACAGACATCACTTAATGAGTCTATACTGTGCTCAGCGAGACACTTACTGATTGCGCGTCTCAATCTACTTAGCTCCGCAGTAGTGAATTTACACCATGCAGTCGACTTATCTCGACTCCAATCTGAGGGACATGTCTCCCTTCTCCGTTCGCTCTATACACCTTGGCAATCCTGGAGATCTCTAGATTATCGTACAACCGTCCATCCCACGTATATACGTCGTCGTCGCTACTCTGCACTCTCATACTCTCTAAGTCCATCAGATCTCAATTCAATGCTTATCTCCTAACCCTTTTCCGCTCGGGATCGCCTCTAATCATCCGGATACTCCTACTAACCTCTATCGAACGTCTTTCAGATCACACACTACATCTTCTTGCAATCGAGACATCTTACTTTTGTTCCCTCACTCTCTCTTCACGGATCTCGTCTTCTACTCCTGGTCCTCTCTTCTTTCTGCACACTTTATTCGCCAGCGATCACTCGTACCTCTTCAATACGCATTCTCAAATCGAGCTTTCTCGTCTCCAATGCTCACTACTACTTCGACATCACAATCACGTCCTCAACTCAGTCGCGTCGTCTTCTGATCCGAGCGGAGGGGCTCCTTCTTTCATCTCTCATCTCTCATCTGAGAATAAATCAGCTATCACCCTCTATCTTCTCCTTTCATATAAATACGTATTTCACGACTGATTGTATTAGATGCCTTTATGCTTCTATCTCAGTAAAGTAGTCATCTCTGCAGCGGAAGCTGCTTGCATCCCGCAGTCTTCCTCAGGTACAGTAGCCGGTCGGCACCCCTTGGAGTGGTCCCTAAAGTAGTGCTAGTACTACAAAGCCACCGAGAGAAGAGAAACTCTACAGCAAATAATAATAAAGACCCGCACCTATCACCAAGCATTGATATATTTATATAAAAGAAGCCGCAGAGACTAAGAATCGCGAATTAATCGTCAAACGCGTAAAACATTTTTCGAGAACTTACATATTACGATACTGTACAACTATACCTACCAATTACCCACTATCCTTTAGTGTGCAAAGTTACACACAGAAATAATCTCGTATCGAGTACGCTAAGGGTAACTCCTATCCTAAACCTATCAGTTCCTTCTGAGCTGCGCACTGCGCCTATGCGCCAAGTGCCGGGCCAGCTATGCGATTGAGGGCGCAAGTCCCTTAATGTAGTCTGCCTGCACCTAGGCTGGTGTCAGCGCACGCGAAGTGCGTCATAGCGCCTATTGACCCCCGCCTTGCGCGCCTAGCACTTATTACTCGCCGGCTATGGTGACGGGTTCATCTCACCGAGAGCTTATATCGACAAGTAAACTCTGATAGCGATAATAAAAGCACATTACGAGTATATCAATGGAGCGAGCAAACACATTTATTAATATTGCACTGCCATGACTGTATCATAACAGAGAGAGCAGACACAGAGAAGCCATAACTATTCTCGCTCACGATCTCTTCCACAGCGTCTTCCTATTATCACTGTCAGATGTGATCAACCATGGTCATCTTGGCAAGCCAACTAGGCGAAGAGGCAGACGCGACCTGCGGCTGAGGTCACAACGATTGAACATAGTATCCAGAGCACTAGATCTCCGTCACCATATTCAAATTTCGTCAGTCTAGAGACATCATGACTATTGTTATAGCGAGTCTCACTGAGTATAACTATATAACAGAATTATGGATACGATATCCATCCTTATTATTCCACACTATCATATTTAGGACTAGCAGCTATTATGATATATCCTAATCACCCAAATCCTGTATAAAGATCTCAATAGAAGGTTAGGTAACCAAGAACCAATCTCACTTAGAACTACCATATAAATTATATAATATACCTGTAAATTAATAGGTAACGAAAATAGGTTTCGGCCGCTTTCTCTCACTCTGTTCTGGAGAGTCGCCTATACAAGCCTTTAAAACTTATGCAGTTATAGGCTTTCTCAAAATATCGAGTTTATCGACCAGCGGATATCATACTCGCTTGATATTAAAACTAACCATGTACATACCGGGAAGCCTTTCATTCAACTGGTGGGTAATAATGGATTCTTGGTGTCATTCTATTGTACCTTATGCAAAGCTTAATGGATACAACGTGAGAACTGGGAGTTGGCCTCTGTGATGAGCTACTGTGTGGGGTCACGAGGGTTCTGCGGTGCTGGTTCGCGATCGTTCGCGCAGAACGGAACGCGTCTCGTCCTTATTGCGAGTCTTTAAATCGTTCTATTAGCTAAACGAGAACGCACTATCATCAAAGAATCAGAGAGATGAACTCATTCTATTACATCTACTCAATGAAAATAAATAATAATAATAAATAAATAATAATAATAATAATAATATAATAATAATAATAATACCACTTATAATCACACTGGATAATGAATGCGATATATCCGCAGTAATAATCATAAAAACGTAACTCATACATCAATAATAATCAATAATTAATAATAACAGCGTTAGTCAGTTCGGTCATGGTAGCTGTTCTAAAGTCGAACACACTGTTCGATTGCGCCCAATCTCGTAGCTGATTCTAGAGTCTCTATTCGCTCTGCTCGATGTCTTAATAGAGCACATCTGCATAAACGTGTCTGCGTAATCCCAGCGTCGATCAGGTCACACCTCTCCTCTCGCTCTCACTGAGAGAGCGGAGATATTGCCTCGTTATACTATAGATCGAACCGATGCCAGACCTGCGAAACCATATCTTCATCTCGAGAGCGGTCAATCTCAGTCAAACTTAAGCTACTAGACATATTTCACACGAAATCGAGAGTAGTCAAACGTTTCAATTCACGATAAGCTCTCACCACCTGTCTCGCCACCAGAATACGACGCCTCAGCGAGACGACGTTTTCAGAAAACCAGGGAATCGAAGACACGCCACCCTGCGCTCTTCCGAGCGTGTAATCCTACACCTATAAACTAAATTTGGTTACTGACTATACCTATATCCTATGTCACTTCACAGGTCAAAATTTCTACGGTAGAGCTACATCCTAAGACGAATCACACTTAACATATGCACGCGCTATATTAAATACTATATAAAAACTAAACTTGTCTCAATTCATGAGTAGCTCGTATGACCATGTTACGTATATATATACATCTATATACGCCTCCACATAAATCTTGGAGGTTGTACTGATCGTTAAAGTATCACCCTTTTACGTCTATATATCGCTCTAGTTCGATCGAAAGCTAGACTATAGCTATCGTATATATATATATAGGAGCAGTATAGTACTCACCCTAACTTATCACTTAACGTCATATCTGTTGGATCCCATACTAATACTAGGCGATCCGCTATCTATATATCCACTGAGCCTTCCGATCGTTCCCTCGGGTAATATACCTGAAGTTGAAAGCCAATGTGATTGACCTAACTCTCACTACTATCCGTAAAGTATGAAATATCATTCACATGTGTAACAAGTTACCCATTCGTTTATTCATACCTCTACAATTAAATATCCGAGTCTATCTGACCCTGACACCCAAAGGTATTATCGCACCAGGTAGTGCCTCAGAAATGCACTAAACATTACTGGCATTTCTGACAGAATCACTGCGCGATTCATGCTCATCTCCACTTAGATTCTACACTTAATATTCCACCATTGTAGCAGTAAAAAAAAAAATGGTGCTGCCTTTTCTCTGTACTGATCCGATGAACAGACCGTACGACGAGCCATCCATGTCGGCTATAGTAGTAACTCCTGGCGTCGTCTCACCATTTGTGACTCTGCCGCCTTTTAATAAATCTCCATAATCGAAGACCCATATCGCGCCCGCCCTGACGAGCACACTTCCTGTCACGAATTGCCACAGAGTTCATGGCGAGTCTCCACTGAGCGCATCACGCAGTCATATTAACTCGAGATGGCACTCCATAGGAGCCGGCGACACAGTGTGGCCGCATGTCTATATAGCAGTCCATTTTACTGAAATTGCAACTCTTTCCCATATACTCACTCATACCCCCTTCACAAATTAGCTTCTAATTTTACACAGCTTAGAAATATAATATTGAGCTATAATGATTGCGTACTTTCTCAGAATATTCTTATAACATTAAACCAAGATCAATCATTATGATTATTTTATATCAGATTAGACTCAAGCGCGCTAAGACATAATACGCTTACAATAACAGCCCTTATATTATCTAAAATTACAATGTATCTGCTGTGGCAGTCAATTATCTTCGGCTGCTCCATTATATCACCTATATAGCAAAGAAACAAATTATTTATGTAGGATACCCCTTCTCATTATAGGGGTAACTTTGAGAGAGTAAATGAAAGATTGTAGAGAGACTAGATTGTAGTGCTATATATATCACAAACATCTACGTTCTCATTCTGAGAGTGTTGCGATGTCACATCATTCTCACGGAATTGCGCAATTAGGGCAACTCTACGAGCATATGAGTAGAGGTCTAGCGCCAATACAATTGGGCCAGTATATTTACTAATCCTGAGCGTCTGCTCCGATCAAGGTTTCGAATCTTGTTGGCAAAGATCGCTCAGAACAGGATCGAAGATCAAATCAGGAAATAAGAAATAAAAAAGAGTAACATGACGGACCAAAAATATAAGCGAACGAGGAAATCTTTATGTAGAGAGTAAAAATAAAGGCCGATCATCCGGGGAGGCGACTATCACAACTATCGCCAATTCCTCTTGGAGGCACACAATCCGAAATTCCTCCGTCAATGACTCCGTAAATACGCTCTGAAAACGATAGATAGTATTCACTTGCAGCCATAGAGCCGAGAGTAATTGAGCACATGATCACATATGATAAATATTACGATCATAGCGTTCGAGCGATATTAACATTTTAGAATCATTCAGTTGATATAACTACGCTCATGCTTAAAATATCAATTTGCAATATAAATATTGTACGACGATTATCGAGTTTGCATTCTCTATTTTTTTCTCACGAGACTGTATTTTGCGCACCATCATCGGTTCACTGATTGCGTTCCAGCGGCAACCATGCGACCGTCGCGGAACATCAGCCTCATGTTAATTATATCCACCTATATAACTTATTTTATATAATACGTATCCACATAAACACCTATCCTAAAAAGATTAATTATATCCCATATCTTATCTCGAATCTATTCTCCACTTTAGTAGTAATTAGCTATATTTTATACCTATTAGTTCTACAAGATATAAGTGAAATATTCTCTATAATATATTTGAATTTTGATTTATGATACTACTAGGTAACTTTTATACTGAGCATATATATAGGTATATACACCTTTTGTTTAAGAGATTATATTGTTTATTTTAAGTGACTGAAATATATTCGTTATATCTCTATTAATAATATATCTATATTATGTACTGTAATATTGATAATGTAAGATACCAGACACCGCCCTATGGGTTAGATTTATTTCAATAACCTTACCGTGGTGGACGCTATATATATAGCTGAATGATGATACCGTGGTGGTCCTGTAACACTAACTCAAATAAAAAAAAAAAAAAAAATATATAATATATATTATATAATTATATATATAATTATATAATATATAATATATATATATATAATATATTAATTATAATATATATATATATACTTAGTAATATAGTTCATATATATATATATATATAATATATAATTATATATATATATTAATATATATATATATATAATTATATATAATATATAATATATATATATATAATATATATAATATATAATTTAATATATATATAATATTTATATATACTATAATATATATTATATATTTATCTTCTTTATTATTTATATGATTATTATTGAGAATTTTTTAATTACATCACTAAATATTATATGTTAACCTATTTATTGAGAATTGATACAAATGTGGACGTATTAGTTAAATAAAGAGGTGGGTAGTCACTTCCAGAAACGTAACCAATTATAAAAAAATGTACGGAGAGTATGTCCAGTATGTTACTTAGTATGGTATATTAAATATATATCTTAGATATAAAATGTTCTGATTTCAATAGTAATTTCATTAAGAATTGTAATCTAAATAAATATGTAGTAGGAAATTCACAAGTGCATCTTCAGTAATGTAGCATATTAGAGTAGCGGAACGATAAAATCCTAGAGTCGGATACCAATCATTTAACTTATCCTAATATAAAACTTTATATATATTCTTAGAGATATTGCGACAATGAATGTAATTGTATATGAAGTGACACAGTAAACCCACCTAAATTTACTCTACACATAGAGAGCGTATAGACCTAAGCGCTAATTGCTTAATCTCTAATATATTCTAATCATTATGTTATTAGAGTAACGAAATTTCGTGACTCTAGCGTTATATATATGCCATGGTCATTGCTGAATTATACGCACTTCCTTGAGGTGGCGTTGATATATATCTCACTAGTTCAGTACATTGTACTCGAAAATATGGGGGCATTGCGGAACATATTAATCTTTTTCTTTCCGGGTCTCTAAACAGCAATTTTAGACTCGTATCATAAACGTCTTAACAATACTTTCCTATCTTATTTCTCTCTATGTCTTCACATATCTGACCTCTACATGTTCGCTTCTTAAGTTATAGCATGACGTTCCTATGACATTAATAATAAATTATCTTGCATATTTATACTTTTCTTTTAATACTTATTTTATCATTTTCTTGATTCCGGGGTGGGGCCCTTCCGTGCCCCCGCCCTCTATATCTATCTTCTTCTCCCCTGGTCCCGCTCGCTCTTCTTCCGCGGGTCTCTCGTGGCTTGGACTACTATCCTTATATAACTATACACTTACCACTTCACATATCTTATACTGATAATACATTCGCACTAATTCACAATTAGCATTTAAACACTAATATACACACTAGCATAAAATATTCAAAATTCTCATACTTAAATGTTAAAATACCCAGATTTTGATATTAAATTAATCACTTACTCTTGACTATTAATTACAGTAACTTAATACTTCTATAACTCTAATTCACTTTAAAATAACTATACTTAAAAATCACATTATATCACATTTACCATTATACACTTAATACATAATTTACATAATCATATTACTTATCTTCTCATAATCTTTCTTCGTTATTCTTTTTAATATATATTGTCCATACATTACCTTCTTACTGATTCATTTCTTTTCTTTCTATAATAAAAAATCTTACTTCTCTCTTCTAGCTTAACATTCTTAATCTAATAATTAATATCAAATACTTTCTCTGATTCATTTCGTTGTTCTTTCTTCTATCTGAAAAATTTCTTCTCTCCTCTTACCTTCTTTATCTTCTGTTATACCGGCACTCAACCTCTTCTCTATATATATTGCTCCTAATCTCACTTATATTTTATCTTTTTCTTTTATTTCATTGTTATCTTTTTAAACTTTCAGATAATTAGCACTTCCGAACTTTAGTTTTGGATCTTTTATTATTTTTTTTTTTTATTTTTCTTATATATTTTTTATCATTTTTCCTATTTTCTTTTTCCTTATTAATTTATCATATATTATTATTTTTTTATTCTATTAATTTTAAAATCTGTATCACTATATTTATATATATTATTATATCTTCTTACTTATTAACTATCTCTATATACTGATTTTATATATCTTTCTACTATTTTTTAATCCAATATCTTCATATATGCACGTTTATATAAACATTTTCTCAGCTATGTTCACCGCATCCGCATGCCTCCATCTACTCAAGATCCGCGCATCCGGCATCACGCGCGAATCATCTCCACTCTTTTAACAGATTCGCATTCAGAGAATTTAAACTGTACCACGCTCAAGAGAATAACTGTAGTCAGTATCAAGAAATCTTTGACATCCGGTACCAACACTAACTATGTATCATATATATATATATAGGTAAAGACTGTGATTACCTATAAATGCGCCTATCACTGACTATATATATATAAATATATATATTAATATATATATATATATATATATACATATATATAATATAAATCATATATATCTGACTTAAGAGAGTATAATAAACTAGAGTAGTATGATTGGATCATTTGGAATGTTTTTCACCTTGAGTCATATATATTATCATAAGGGAGAAAAATTATTCTGTTCTAAGAGAGGATGATATTTTTCTAAAATATCTGTAAGCTATGACACGAAACGTCGAGATGATAGAACTGAACATGTGATACTAAGCGAAAAACTAAGTCGACATTAAATGTGTATACGACATATGCCCAAACTATTAATACAATGAAAAGACACGAGCGTGTTCTTTGAATGTCGTCCGACTTCGATATCACCACACATCCAGCGATTGGCGTAGTCAAAACTCACACCAACTTTAATACACTGTGAAGAAGTGCCAGTTATGATGTATATAGATCATAAGTATTTTTTCTTGTAGAGAATTGAACCTAAGAGTATGATATAGCAATCAACATTTAAGCTGATTATTTCGTTTTCTGACATTTGAGTTTGCTGTACGAAACGTAAAGAAATGCTTCGGAAGATTGCGACTGATGTGCGATTTTCGTTCAAATTTAGCAACACAATCATAGAGAAAAAACAAAAAGTCTACCACCAACTTACATACTGAATATATGAGATATTCTTTATAATTGCGTAAAGAGGTTGCTACATTTTCATGAGTAGCAGTCTATATCTGCTCTGACGAGAGCAGAGAGCAATTTCATAGGATCGGTGTATTATATTAAAAGATAAAAAACAAAAGACAAAAATCGTTTGGAAGTATTGAATAATTTACAATCTTACTATATTATAGAAAAAGTCTATTTCAAATACTATTCATAAGTCCTTTGCAAATTCGATAAACTCCATCACAAATAGTTGAACCAATTATTTTTAAAATAAACCCCCCTTATTGGTTTTTTTTTTTATATATTTTTTTAATTAACTATTTTGTAGATCTATTTTTCATTCCTATCAAATTTTTAATATTCTGGAGTATATTATTCAATTAAATATCCTAACCCCAGACCCAACCATCACACTAGGTTCCATTACAGAGTGAGCCGTATTGCGATAAAGTCTAAGTCGTTATTTGTAAGAGACCTGATATAGCGTTTGGTTTATACACTAGGTAAATTCTATCGTCTACTTATACTTCATTGGTATATGCTCTATCTTCTTTATCTTCCGATTGGTCTTAATTTCTCACTAAATTGTATACTAAATCTATACCGTATAACGGTTTATTATCTATATCTATCATCTTACAATACACAATGAGTATAGGGGGGTGATATTTGGATCGCTCGCTTAAATATCCCATCTCTCATAACCGTATCGAATAATACCCATTCCTATGTTTCGAAACAATTCATTTTCTCTAGTCGAACTAATACCATCTATTCTTCGGAAAAACCCACCTACCATGACAGATCCTATACATGACTTCTTTTTTTTTAACCGTTGCACCTTTTGAGCTTCGCACATTTTTACTCTTGACCTTTGACCTTCTTTTTTGCGTGACCTTTTTTTTGTGTCCTTTACTTTTTTCGATCCAATACCTCTTTGGTTTTTCCATGGTCATTTTTGGCCCACGGTATTTTTTGGTCTGTATCCCTATATTTTTTTGGCAGCTCCTAATTTTTTTCGGCTTATCTCCTTTATATTCTATTTGGCAACCTAATTTTTTAGCACCCTTTCGAAAAAGAGGTGCCATACGGTGTGTTAAGTCTAATCCGTTTATACGTAATTACGCCTTCTCCCTCTAATTGTTTTAACGCTCTCCTCTATTATTTTTCGATAACCTGTGGGCCATTTTTTTTTTGCCCACGGTATATTCTTTGATCTTGCGCTTTAGGTGGCTTAATGCCCTTTTTTTTGATGTCTGTTTATATCTTTTTTTTTGTTTGAATTCTCTATCTGATTATTTTCGTATCTAGTTCTCCTTTTGGTTCTTTTCCTATATTGGGTCATATTTTTTTTTTTGTTGCTCCTAATTTGATTTATGTGTTCTTATCCTCTTTCGGTCTTCCATGGAGTCAATTTTGGCCCACGTTATTTTTTGGGGTACCCTTTGGTCTTACCATGGGTCAAGTTTGGCTCAACCCTAATTTTCGACCTATCTTCCCTTTGTATCTCCATGGGTCAATTTTAGGCCACCGCTAATTTTGGTCTTTTTTTCCGGTGTTGTGTCAAATTTGTTGTCTCCCCACTCGTTAATTTTTGGCTACCCTTCTTGGTTCTTTTCCATCGGTGTTCCACTTTTTTGTCTCCCACGGTAATTTCGGTCTCTCTACACTTCCTCTCCTTGAGTCTTTTCCGTATGAAGGTCTTTATATAACCACAACTGCAGAAATAAATTCTTCATCAACCAACCCTATCTGGGTCTATAACCACATTCATGGTTGCGAAAACCGAAAAATGTTTCATTTCTCCGCGCACAATAACTCTTTTCGATCTTCCATGAGTGGACCATTAGAGAACCATAGTTGAGAGTATGTGATTACCGTAAAAATGAGCCTTTGGATTATTGCAGACGGATAGAGTGATTCGAGCGCGAAATACACAACGCACTATTATACCACTGGGTCAATATGATCAGAGCCCTATCTGGATAGATGAAGAGTGTCGAGTATGATATATTATCTGTGAGTATTTAAACCTTCTAGGCTTAGCCCTTTTTTTGAAGTGTCATATTACGCACATATGCTTGAACGCACGAGACATATTTCGCCCTTCGCTAAGCCTTAATTTGCCAGTCACTAACAAATGTGTCGGAATGTTGACCCACGGGATAATTGTGATGTATCTCGCAAATCACTGCGTAGAGAGAATACCGATTTATGTTATTGTTGCTATTTTATGTGTTCTTTTATATGTAATATTTTAGTGATAGTAGCAGATGATGCACTCATGGGATCCATGCGCGAGCGTATGAACGTGCCAGTGCACTGCGCGAGAGTCGACGTGCCAGATCAGAGCTGCATGACTATTTAGTAAGTGCCAAGTATGGAGTGCACATAGTGCCGAACGTGCGCAGTGCCACATTACAGTGACCCAACCCTGTGAGAGTGTCTTTTTTCACAAGCGAGTTGTATACTACCTTCGCAACTAGGAAGCCTAGAAATATTTTTTTCAGCTATTATATGGACTACCCCTAGGTAATTTTGAACGAGAACTAGGTAGTTTATATTACAATCTGCTAGAATTGATTTCCTAACATTATGTACAGTTAAGAGTATTTATTTCTGAACACACTCATATAGCATGACTGTAATATATATCTAAAGAGCATAACACTATGTTGAGTAACAGAGGTGAGCTCTGTCAATTTACTTGCTCCTCTAGTAGCCGAGTCCGCGCGCACGAGTGATTTCAGGTCTCCATAATCAGCGTAACACACAGTTGAGACAGAACCAAGGCGAGTCAACAGCCACCCTGTTCAGTGCGACAATATACGCCGTAAGATACGAGTGCTCGTTCTGGCGCGCGGACCAGCAAAATACATATTCTTACACAGCGAAACACCGCCGCCGGGATGCGTCCAGCAGACCGCAATATTACCACGTAATAGCCGACACGTAAAAATACTGATGATACAATTCGTAGAATCACATATCAAAGAATTTCTTATTTCGAAATATAACTGTGAAAAATAGCTACATTCCATGAAGTATTGTTTAATTCTACAACTTCCTGTATCCACACCTTATCTAAATATATCATAATTACACATACTTATAAAATCAGTAAAATCACTGTAAATCAATAGATGGTGGTTTATATCGCGATAAACCATCCTTAGGGGAGTAGTATGTGATCTCTCTCCTATTCATAGCTTAATAACGACGCATTTACTGCTTAACTATCTGCTGTAGGACGTGAGAGCGTTATAAACTTTAGACGCTTAGAGCTAGTTTCAACTATCTAGACACTCCATACAGCTTTTAACTTTCTGCTTAATGACACTCCAAAAGTAGAGAGAGCACTCTATATCATTCACACACATGTTTGTTTACTGAGAGCTTTAAACTCATAATGTTTAAACTGTTTTAAATACTCGGCATATAGGGAGTTATTAAATTATTATATCTGTACTACTATATACATTAAGATGAGAAGGTGCTATAACACTACACTAACGTAGTGTTTACCTCCTATATCAGTACATTAGTTGTTATGGTCTTTAAGTGAGCATTATATGATCTTAGCTTTACTGCTTAACTTCTGCTTTACTGCTTTAGACTTCGTGCATATAATATACTGTATTTAATCACTACTGAGCTTACTGCTTTAACTGATATCTGAACTATATACTAGCTGTATATATCATAAATTCTGACATGACAAAGAGTAATTTTATCATACTACTACTTTCGATTAAATAGCCATGAATACGCAGTCGGCTGTATATTAGTATTTTTAGTGCTTCTATATGAGAGTTATTTATTACTTTTATTATTATATTTCATTTTTATTTTTGTTTTAAATACTTTTTATTTTAATTTGTAAATGTAGAATAAAAACTGATCACTATGCGACAGGTTTCTGCGACATGACTACATAGCTAGGAACATCTATTATATTCTTGTTACCACTATCATAAAATGTAAGAAAATATTTATTACATAAAACATTTATAAATACTATAAAATTTTTACAGTACCATGAAACGTCTGCTAGAATTAATCACAGTTTTCGGTGTTTTTCTCTTGAAAAAAATGCTATCGAGTGACAAACCTCCAATCATTTATCTTAGTAGTAATTAAGCATCTATTTAAGATATTAACACAGAGTATTCACGCTTAAATTCCATCTGAGAGACAGAACTTTGTCTGAACGAGTATTATAGCGAATCATTATGATATGTATTAACTACAGCTCTCTATCGATAAATCCAAAGGAGCTCCAACTATTTTACTAATCAAATCATATCAATGGTATTATAACTCACACATTGAGCACGCGATGCAGTGGAAGAATACTATTGGAATATTACTGTTCAAGAGGATAGATAACTTAGTGTAAGGTTGAGACATATATGAGTTTTTACACACAACTATCTATTCAATTATCAGACAGTTAATCTAAGAAATAGGAAAGAGAGATAAAGATGAGATATAAAATATAACAGAAAATATAAAATTTTAAGTTCAAGAGAGTACTTCAATTAATGTGAACAGTATCGTTTTTTGCCCTATAAACGGAAATCCAATGGCCTGTTGAGTGATGTGACGAGGCAATGTATTGAATATGAAGCATGTATCCTCCTTCAACTTACAGAGTTTATTTCGTTAATAGCAAACACGCCTAAAAAGCGAGGTTCATTTTAAACAACCGATTTTATTTCCGGCTTCATTCATGCGAGAGAGCGAGAGAGAGCGTTTTGCGTACTCTGTCATTTCAATGAGTTGAGGAATGCCTCAAGATAGACCACTACAGTGATGGGGATTGTAGAATCGATCCAAAAGAGAGATTTAGTCCTAGGGTGCCCTTTCTCAAAAATGTTTATAATGATAGGATACAAGCTGAAAGGTCTGGCAAGTAAGATCATAGGCGGTACATAAATTACTATCTTTGCGTATTTGCTTCAAGAGTTAACCTGTCCCGCTATCATACATGATACAGTATTGGCTATTAAGTCGTAAAAGGTCGAGAGTACTGAGAGATAGTGTGTTCACCGTTGTAATAAACCATTCATAATCAACGTCCGTGAGGCGTCCAGTTCACATGTAAACCCTCGAATACCCTAAGGCCGAAAGGTGTGAAATTTATAGGGTGACTTTTTATAATTCCCGGAGTAGGCTCATGTTCCACAATGCCTATTATTACTTTCTGTGGTAAATTTCCGTTCACAATGTTAGGGATATTGAAACTCGATAATCCTTGAGTGAAATTAAATATCTTGGTTTCAACTCTCTTAATAGGGTACTTTGCTGTAGTATTCAAAAGCGAATTTTCAATTTCCAAATGACGCTGTGGTGATAATTTCACTTTCCTGACATAGAGATAAGCCTCCAACAGTTTGAAAACAGGTTCTGGACATACAGCTGTAGCAATGACCTTCCTTTTAATTTTACGAGCCTTTTTCGGATTTGACTGTGATAAAATGACTCGGGTATCGACACATGGTAGAATGAGTCTTTCTGAGAGAGATATCGCCATTTAATCCGACCGTTAAAATTCATAAAGTATTATTATGACTTAGCTGCTTTATCTATGGCAGCTCATGCTTTAAACTGTAAAACCACATGAAGAGAAGAGATTGTTTAGCAATCGTCTGAATAATTTAACAAATTTTCTATATAGCTTCTATAAGACGATAATGTAGACCGCTGATGCACGCTAGTGAAGTTCCGTTAATAGACGTTCAACGCTGGGTCGAAAACATGTAATAACAAGGAAATTTGATTCTATTAACATAGTGTCATCACCCGTAGGAAGATCTGTAACCCTCCAGTCTATATATTCGTTTAGATAGCAATAAATAACACATTAGAGGGAATGCGTAAGTAGCTCGAGTCAAGAGTGCCGGGACTAGATTCACCTCTAGAGGAACATCGTGTATTGGTAATTGAATGCAGAGGATTAATACTGATAAAGTTGGACTCCTAACGCTATCTGTGTAGGGTTCATGAGAAGAGATCCAATCACTCTACAACATCAGGACTAGACAGGATAGAAATGCATCCTTGTATGTGCTGAGCTCTGGCCGTATACATGAAACATTTTCATGAAAAACCTTACTTATATATACACACATCGTGTAAAAGTTATCAGTTAGTAATTAAATAGCAATACATCAATACATTTTTTTCTTTAGAGGTTTTTCCGCTTAGTCTTTTTCTTTATGACAATCTTCTTGATCCCTCGACCTTGTCCTGACATTTTACGTCTTATTTTAAGCTTAACATCATCCAACATCTCATCTGAAACATCGGCTATACGTCTTTTTAATGCTGTACGAGGATTATTTCCTGCAGCAATATCTTGAATAGTATGCAAACCTGTTCTTGATAGCTTTTTTACCTATATATTCCCCGCCTTTCCTGAGTAGAGGCCTTGCACTTCTTCCATGCTGGCAAAAAAATCCACCAAGGCCATACCCCCTCTGCATTTTTGATCCTCTGAATACCCTTTCTTCGTCCATTATTACAGGAGTATCTTTCTTATACTATCTTTACACTGTGAGAGTATGTTAAGGAATGAAAAAATATATCTGACTACACCTCTTATATATATTCCATTATGCTGTAATTACTGCATCTGCCTTCTTTCAATATGAATTTGCATAACAATGAGCCGTATGTAAAGGGGAAGGAATTTCCTTCTACATCTTTTATATGCACGCGTACAGAGTCAATTTGATCTATTCAGAGGTAGATAATGAACATTAGGGAATGTTATAACTTTACTCTCTTTGGGAAAATATAATCTACTCTTAATAAAGGAGCTTTAGTATTACCTACATATTGATGATCAATTATATTTGTATATACGTAGGCCATGCCTGGATGATTGAGCATCTCGGATGGGGTACATGTATAATGCAGTACTCGATCTGCTTCATCTTTTTGTTCATGTGGAGTCATACGGTTATTCTCCACAGATAGTAATAACCCTCTTCAACATAGTAGGGATATCATGAAGTATATCCAGCTCAGCATCCCGTTTACGAATATGTTTACGTTGCCATGGTGAACGTCTCAGAAAAAACGTGTCACGGTCTCGAAGGTTTACATTTACTTTTGAACTTAAAGATATTATTACTTTATCTTCATAGGTACGCATTTCAGTTTTGTATACCAGATCCTTACACATAATACTCATATCAAAGAGAACGTTTAAATGACTGAAAATAGCAGGCACCGACTTAAAATATGACCGTCGCAAAGTAAATTCTTCAAAGAAGTATTCTTTTGGGCCAATCCTGGACCTAGGCAGATCACGAGTATCTTTCACTTGTAATATAGTTTCAACACATTCTACACTTCTGTACACCAGCATCCAGAATAGATCGTGAGGTAAATTTTCTATGTCTGTATTTAGTATCATTTCACATAATCCTACTTTCGTATACCTCTCTTTCAAGTTGTATAGGATTCATTAACACAGTTGTAAAATCCGAAAGTTTATTATCAGGATGTAAATCCAAAGACGCTGAAGACGGAAGAGTTAAATAGAAGTGGTCTACACTCTCCATGATTATAATGGCGACTGATTAATAATTCTTAACTTCACTTGCTTTTATATAAGTATTAAACGTAGCAGGATACCCCCTCCATTTCACCAGATACTGTTTATTTTTCCCTTTTCCTCTCGTAGCTAATATTTTCTCAATTTTATATTCATGAGTTACAGGATTGAACTTACTTTTTTGTACTTTCTTGTTTAATAAATTCCGCTTTATTTTCACCATCTTAATCTTTCAGATAATAAACCTTTAAACTATCACGAATGAATGGTTGGATATTGTGCACTTTAAAACCTCCGTAGTCCAACCGGATTCATATCCTTTTCTAAACCTTTCTTCTGTTCGAGAAACTCTTACATCGTTTACCTTTATTCCTGAATTATCTTTTATTTTGTTTTCTTTTCATGTAGATGGGTCTCAGGCCTCAGTTTTTGACATTTCTAAAGAGATGATTTATAGTTCTTATGGTAAGACCTGTTAAAGAATAACCAAGATCGTCCAGTATTCAATATATTTAAAAGTTTCATTTTAGAGGTAAAATACCTATGCATGCGTTGTTCTTTAATAGTACGCTGTACTCTTTCAACTATTGCCGCTTTGTTTACGGAAAAATGTATTGTAATAGCTTATACCATACTCCCAAAGCAGTTCCTGAAACTCTCGCCCCTTGAATTCCATTCCTGAATCTGTCCAAAATGATTTAGGTGTTCTCCGCTCGTCCTCTATAATTTCAAGTACAGCATCGGCTACTGTAGCTGATCTTTTATCTTTTATTGGCTTCAGCCACAAGTATCTAGAGTATACGTCAATTGTAAAAAGTATATAATGCAGAAGCCTTCATTATAAAGAGCTGTATTTAATCATTTCGCGATAAACTAACTGCCATAGGTTGTGCTAGTCGAGCTGCGGAGATAGTTTTTCCGTGTAGGGAAATTCGTTTTGTTGCTAAACAGGTTTTATAGTAGAGTAATGCCTCTGTCACTCTCTATATATAATTGCTTTTAACTCTCTTTTTTCTCAAATATGAGTAGGATACCTAAAGCAACCTAGTGAAATCCTCCAAAGACTATTTGGCTCCCTCAGATTGAAGTAATACTTATCAAACTACCTCCTTCGCCTCCATGTTGTATACTGACGCACGTGTAAGCGTTTAGTATATATATATATATATATGTATATAAGTATTATATATATATTATATAATTATAATATTATATATTATAATATATATATATATTGTTCAACTTTAGGATCATTTAAACTATAAGGTAGAGGCTGCTGAAAAGCTAATGAATCGTTCACAATATAAGGATTCTGTTGGTATAATATATATATATATATATATAATATATATATATATATATATAATATATATATATATATATATATATATATATATATATATATATAATATATATACTGTATATATTCACAAAAATGTGATATTAGGTCACAAGGGAAAGTAGAAAGAAGAAAAAGATTTTAAATAACATTTATTTATACACAAACATTACAACTAAATATATATGATAATACATAATTACGATTTAATCCAACTAGGCCTATTATAAGGTGTTTTTCTTATTCGGCCTCTGGTAACACGTTTAAATTTATCTGAAGCGTAAGAAGTACCTGCTGGACTTGAATCAGGTCTTGGTGTAACGGGTATATTATCTAAGTCTGCTAATCGTCTTGTATTTAAGATTAAACTTCTGGGAAAATTAATAGTCTGAAGTTCCTGTTTGATATCATTCCATCCTTTTACAGGACCTTTCTTCCAGTTACGTGAGAGATCAGCTATCAAATCCACAATATTTGATCCTTTAACTATTTCATCATCAATTACGATCTGCCCAGCTTCATTCAAAGTTAATTGGTCTTTTAAAATATTATATAAAGCTATTCCTGATTTACGCACTCTAAAAGGTAAGCTCTCCTCTAGGATATTTTTAAATTTATCTCATTTTTCACTTCAAGTTTTACTTCATTAGAAACATCTACATTATCGGTTACCGGGATACGTAGGGATGGATGTCAGGTGAAGTCTCTAAGATCTATCATTTTTGTACGCGCATTTGGTAATAAAGATGCGTTCTCATGGATGTTAAGTATGAATTTATATTCTGTAACAACTTCTTTCCGTATTTGTTATCTGTTCAACTTAGGATCTCTTTAAACCTATAAGGTAGAGGCTGCTGAAAAGCTAATGATTCGTTCACAATATAAGGATTCTGTTGGTGCAGCTGTTGTTGCTGATGTGAAAGAGGTTGTAATGCATTGTGTGGCAATATCTGCGTATATGGGGTTTGTGAATGATGAAACTGTGATTGTGGATTTTGCACAGTCGGGAATAACTGGCCATATTGAGGTTGTGATTGCTGAATCTGAGGAACTGAATTCTGTACCAATTGGTCTTTGGTCATTGTGAAGTGCTCTCGCTTGATAGTTTATATTTATTTTATTTATTGTTATTACTATTTTGTATAGCTGTGTTTGGTGAAAGTGTATGTTTTTCAATCTTGTCTTTGTTTTAATTAAAGTTTTTTATTAAATCATATCAGTTATTAGATTCAGTGAAGTTTTGCACGTGGAGTTTTTAAAAGATAAGTACTAGTTTTATTTTTTTTCTTTTCTTTGTCGTTTTTTTTTTTGGTTGCGAATTTTTAGTAGGGTAAACTGGGAAAGGTTACGTAAGTTTGAGTTTTATTTTTTATTTATTATACAAAATCTGATTTTTAATTAATTTTAGCACATTAAACTTTTTAACTTAGGTTTTAGTGTTTGATGAATTTTATCCCGATTTTTCCTTTTGTTTTTTGGCTTTTGTTCTTGTTTGTGTGTGTTGCGTGTGTGTGTGTGTGTGTGTGTGTGGTGTGTGTGAGATGGCAGATTTGCATAGATGCGGGCTTTCTATTGACTTCACCAACATCCGTGGCTTAAAATTCAACTCTGCTGTCCCGTTGAATACCACCCTCTAACTCTAGCCCTAAATCCTCTCTCTGCTCTTAGTCTGAGACTCCAGATGGCTAAGAATTCATCCTCTAACTCGTTTAAAATGTTTTCAACTATAACTTATTTCATATTTCCGTCTAAAGGGTGGAGTATGTTGCCTATGTAACATTAAGCACTCCTGAACACGTCCTGTGAATCTCGAGATCACATAATTTCGATGTTTGGTGGCTTAAAATCTTTCTTCTTCTACTACAAATAATCTTGTGCTTCTGCTAACTTTCTCCTAACAGAACAGATTTCACGCCTTTTTTGAAATAATCTTAACTAACTTCTCACGAGACTGTTATATCTTCTTCATCCAAATACTGAGGTCCTCTATCTAGGGGATTCAATGTACACATACACTGAATGGTTTGAAGATCCTCTATCACTGATTTAGGTGGGGAGGAGGCCGAATCATCCAGCATTCTCAACGATCTGGAGAAACTAATTAAAGAACCAACACACACATTCCGGATCGGCCTAACCAATTCTTGAACACACTTGACCTATGTTTTCACCACTAGTCCTTCTCTCTTTAAATACACCACCTTCGCTCCTATTGGTAAATTTGACCACCACAACCTTATATCTCTTAAATTTTAAATACTTTCTCTCCACAGCTCCATCCTGCCCCGTGCGTTCTTTCTGGCACTTTGATTCGGGCCGAATGGGGGGCTTTGGCGCTGCTTCTACGCTAACTATAATTGGAATGACTGCTTTCTCTGGTGACGCTTCGGCTCTGTCCATAAGGTGAGAAGCTGTAATCGTTGTCGGGATGAGCAGGTTCATTCCTTCTTCAACAAAATCTTTCTCTCCTCATAATCCATGGTTCGATCGTAATTGCTCTCTGGCCCATTCAGTCTAGAGACAATGCCGTATCGGGGGTGGAAAAAATTCTCGTTCTCCTATCACTCTCGCTAATTTTCATTCAGCTAGAAATCGTTGCAGGGATACTCTTCGACAGCAAAGCGACTTTCATCAAACGAAGTGCGCTAACCTCCTTGGTTCTCCTACGAAAAATTTTCTGGCCTCTTGCCAAAAACATCTTCAACAACTCGTAAATCTACCTTTCTCCTCTATTCGATCTGATGGTTTCGGTTGCTAACTCCTCGCACGCCAAGGCAAATCTCTTTCGGCCTCCTATTTTCCTCTAACTCAACCTGGACGATTCTGGCATTCCTCTTCCTCCTCCTTCTCTTCTCAGGTGTCCTATGCCTTTGCCTGAGATTAAATTTGATCGGGTGCATGGGCTTTCCTGAAATCTATGAACGTTAAGGAAGGCGGGTGGCCCGGATGGCATTCCTCCCCGAGTTTTTGAGGGAGTGGTGGCTTCCGTGCTGGCCCCCTCTAGTTCAACTTATTTCTAACATGCCTACAAACTAGCACTTTCCCTCAGTGTTGGAAGCAGCGCATATGGTCCACTAAATTCCGAAAAAAGGAAGCCCGCTCTGATCCTTCTACTATCGCCCTATTTGCTCTAGCCTGTATTCCTAATCATGATTCTTGAAACCCTTCTCAACTCCATTTCTTAAGACCATCTGGAATCTCATTCCTTCTTTCCGATCGCCAGTACGGGTTTTCGGCGCTCGAGGTCTACTGGTGATATACTTTCCTACTCTAACAGATTTATGGTTTTTCCCACCCTCAGGAATTACGGGGAGACTTGCGGGGTGCTTGAAACATATCCAAAGCATTTGACCGGGTATGGCACGCGTCACTGCTTCCAAGCTCCCCTCCTTTTGATTTCCTCCTTCTCTTTGCTTACTTATGTCTAGCTTTCTTTCAAAATCGCTCATATCGGCTGTGTTGATGGGGCGACTCCTTCTTCTTTTTTTCTGTCAATAGTGTGTTCCTCAGGGTTCTGTCTTATCTCCTACTTTATTCCTGCTTTTCATCAATGATCTTCTCACCTGCACATCTAACTCTATCCACTCATATGCCGAATGACTCGACCCTTCATTCTTCAACTCATTCCAATTCTGCTCCTTCTTTTACTTTCTAGAATTGCCTCTCGTCTTAATCTTTCGATTCCATTCTCGCTGATTCTGGATAGAATTTCGGGTGGGGTCGTCTCAACCTTGTTGAAATTTATTCTTTAAAACCAAAACTTCTACAAATCTCCCTCTCTAAGACAGCTTCTAATTTTCCTATCTTCGCGGTCTCTCGTCTCTAACCTGTTGACAATATAAACATCCTTGGCCTTAACAATAAACAAAAAAAATGTCTTGGAAACCTCACATCACAAATGGTTGCTAGGGCGGCCTCAAAGAAACTGGAATTCCTGTTTAGACTGCGAGAACTTTTTTCCTCTTCTCCAGTTACTCCAGCTATACCAGGGTCTCATCCGCCTTGTATGGAGTACTGCTCTTCATATCTGGGGGCTCTCGTTTCACCCGGCTTTTGGATACGGGTCGAGTCAAAGGCTAAAAGCTTATAAACCTGTCCTGTACTTTCCTTATTTCACTTGACCCTCTTCTTTTGCGGTCGTGATGTTGTGCTTATCTCTTTTCTATAGGTAAAGCAGCGGCAGGTGCTCGAGGAGAGCTTTCCACTCGCGTGCCGCCTCCTTTAAGACGCCCTCGCAGCACAAGGGGTTGCGGTGTCGGCACATGAGTTTTGTGCTGATATTAGCAACTCCAGATCTAGTTTCGCTGCGGTGCCTCCTCTTTCCTGCCACCTCTGTTCTGTGGAATTATCTTCATCTTCTGTGTTTCCTACTCAATTTTAATCTCCCTCACTTTAAAGCCCGCGTCTGTGCTCATCTGCGGTAAATTTGCGTTAGTTGAAATTTTGTTGAGTGTAACACCCTCCTTGAATAGGGCTTGCCCGTGAGGGTGGTGATAACTGTAAAAAAAAAAAAAAAAAAATTATTATACTTCATTTTTCATACTCATTATATGGAAGTACAGCAACCTTCTTCATTAATGGGGACAACCACTTAGTTATCAATGGAGCTATAACGGAGAAGAAGTAATGGTAGGAATAACCCCTCCTCCTCTCTGTATAACTTCTTTTTATTTTTCAGATTTTTTATGTGAGGGAGAGTTTTTTAATGATGTTTCTATAACGACGTAGCTTTACACCTTCTGAGGCCTGTTTAAAAGAACATTTCCTTTTATAAGATTTAAAACAGACTTCACATACACACTGGATGAATTTCTCATCATCACTAATTAGTTTACGTTTTTCCGAAGGTTTTCAGTTTTTTAAAATTTTTTTATAAGAGGGTAAATACTTTGCAACTAGAGCACTCATTATTCAGGTATGTGTGTATACAGTTTCTATCTCATAAGGAAGAATGTTGGTACGGAGCAACACTGTGCGTGTTTTTGGGGTAAAGTTCACACATCAAATAACCGTGGGGGTTTGAAGTAACTCTTATATACTTTTAAGAACTCTTTCCTTTGAAGAGGAAACATTTGAGTTGCCAATACATTAATTTGACTCATGTCTCTTCTCTGGCCAAACAACAGTAAATACTGTGTGTTTAAAGAAACACTTCGCATATGCTTGCTTTGATGAAAAATATTCTGCGTTATGAAAAACACAGAGATATTTAGATGGTGAGAATAAACTGTGAACGCTTCTGCTATTTCCAAATTCAATTTGTGCATTAAATCATCTAATACAATAATTTTGTGGCCTTGTATATTGTCCAGCGATCTAATATCGTATATGCCTTCATGAAATTGAATCACATCTTTATATTCTTTAAATTTTTCCTGATAAACATTATAACACCATATTATTTTTACAGGGGTTTGTTCAAAAATCTCCATTTCCTTTAAAATATTTAATAATAGAAAGGTTTTACCACATCCTGTTGGCCCAGCTACAAGACATGTAGCCGGACTTCGGAACGTAAATTTCTCCACATCCATACTCTTCAAGTAGATAATGAATAATGAGTTTAATTAAAGTTGTAAAACTCGTATATATAAAAAGGTTTTAATAAAATTTCGTACAATTTTATTAAAATAAAATGTTTATATAACAGAAACTCTGTGTGTTTTTATTCTTACATTACTAATTTAAAAAATAAAAAGTATTAAACAAAATAAAAAAAAAAAAAATAAATAAAAAGTAATAAAACAAAAATAAAAAATATAAAGAAAACATAATGTTAATAAATATATTGAGTTAAAACAGTAAAGCAGAAAGTTAAAGGCAGTAAAGCAGAAAGTTAAGCAGTAAAGCAGAAGTTAAAACAGTAAAGCAAGAAAGTTTAAGCAGTAAACGCACGAAGTTTAGCAGTAAAGCAGTCAAAACAAAAGCATACTAATCCGTTAGGTAACACCACATCTATTGTTTTACTGCTTTACTGGTTTAAGGTAATGTAATGTTAATAAATATATGAGTTAAACAGTAAAAAAAAATATAAAAGAAAACATAATGTGAGTTAAAGCAGTAATAAATATATGAGTTAAAACAGTAAAGCAGAAAGTTAAAGCAGTAAAGCAGAAAGTTAAAGCAGTAAAGCAGAAAGTTAAAGCAGTAAAGCAGTAAAACAAAAGCATACTAATCCCCTAGGTGTTAGGTAACACCTCTATTGTTTTACTGATTTACTGATTTAAGGTATGTAAGTTATATGTTTTAAATAAATTTCGTACAATTGTAGTAAAATGATTACCCATAGTATATTTGAAAAGAATTTCTTTTTTGAATAGTTTACATTGATATCATATTTTTCGTTCGCGCGGTAAAATATTGCGTCTGCGGACGCACGCGCGGCGGGTACGCGGGATATGCGCCTGCGGGCGCCACGCGGCGCACCGGTTACGCGAAATATTGCGCTGCGCGCACGCGGCGGCGGTTCGCGGATGGGCTGCCTGCGGACGCGGACTCCGGACTCGGAAACGTTTGCGGGCCCTGTCTCAACTGTGTAGCTCTTTTAGATATATATTCTGTCATGCTATAAGTGTTAGAAAAATACTACACTCATAGTAGGAATCATATCTAACCAGATTGTAATGTACACCATTCGGATCCTCATACCTTATTACCTAGGGGTAGAAACCCATATTAGGTCTATTCTAGGCTCAGGGGAGGCTAGAAAAGGCTTGAAAATGGTGGCACTCAGTTGGCACTATGTTTGGCACTCACTTGGCACTATGTGCACTCACTTGGCACTCATTTGGCACCTCACTTGGCACTCATTGGCACTCATTGGCACTCACTTGGCACTCACTGGCACTCACCTGGCACTCATCTAAAACTCATAGAACACTAATAGAACATCACTAGGTACTTCTTACGTTGATTGGGAACCATCAAAGCCATCCAGTTAGCGTGGGTCAAAATTGACCCATGGTATCTGGCAAGACAAGGGCGAAATATCAATGGTTCAAACAAGGTTAAGACGATCAAAAGGGGCTAAGGTCCCAAAGGAAAGGACAAAAAAATTACCGTGGGTCAAATTTGACCCATGAAGACCAAAGGTTGGTCGAAATATCATGGTCAAACAAGGTAGACCCAAAAAAAA
>JABUQX010053213.1:42500-57500 GCA_015478945.1 Trachelipus rathkii
TAACTCTAGTAAAAAGTAGTATAATAACTAATACTTAATGATATGCTGATTTTTGGCTTTCTTAGTTTATAATGTCATTTGTCTGGAAATCCGTTTGGTTTGATATATAACTAATAATAAAACGACATATTACAAACAATTATTATACTTTTTTGTTTGGTACATTATTTTTATTATTTTAGGCAGTAATTATATTTTACTCTTATATAATTTAAGTCATTTACTAATCTACTTCTATTCCTTTAACGATTCAATCCATTTTTCTTTCATCTCTTTCTTTTTTACAATGATTCTGTTCATTCTACTTCATCGCTACATTCATCTATTCAATACTTCTAACTTATATGTCCTAATATATGTTGTAAACACGAATTTGTGCACATGAATGTAACCTTTTTTTCTTCTTATAAGTATAGAGTTTACGGGTGAGATAAGTTTTATGTCGATTTATTTAATAAAGCTATATATTTTCTTCAATATGAATATATTTACTATGTCAATGTTGATTAAATTTGAAATTGCTTGGAAATATAGGAAAAATTATTAATTAATTTTAAGAAATATTTTGTTATAAGATCATGGGTATACCCATTTCTTCATTATCCTACTTTGCGTGATTTGGTTTGGGTGAGCGAATAATCTCTAAATGCTATACTCTTCTTCTAATTAACATCCTGCTGGGCTATGCGGAAAGAAGTAAAGAAATTTAATTAATAAGCCTATCACTTAACTATAATACAAAACTCAAAAAGGCTTATCACACATTTTCTTTTATCATATGTCACTAAAACTCTTAGTCTTTTTAAACGAACCTACCTTGACGTTGTTAATCTTCGCTTTAAAACCACTAATCCACATGTTTTATTACTCTTCCCTCGTGTCTTATTTGCTGTAAACCTAATAGGTGCACGATCAATTGACTCATAATTATGACCTATCAAGCATTTATCTCAAAACTCATGCCTTTGCTTCGTTTATTTAGTAAAAATGTTAGTTACTGATTAAGCCATTGTAACTTGATGTGCTAAGCTAAGCTAACAGTGAGTTAATTATATTTTTGTTTTAAAAACTATGTATAATTGGTAATTATACATTTGTTTTATCCTGTGGCGATTAACCTTTATTTTTTGCTTTATTCCTTGAAATGCTAATTCCACTTCTTATTTTTCATTATCGCTTGACGCTTGTGCTGGGATTTTGTTCGAAGTGAAGTTTTTCTTTACAATTTTGAAGCATCGTTTGATTGCTATTCTGTATTTCATCATTATTTCTAAGCAATATAAGAGTAGGACCACATTAATCATACTGAGAAAGTTAGGGGTATGTTGAGAGTTAGTAACTTTAATCCGTATGTAAGATCTACATAATACGTCATTAACGATACTATTGTTTAGTATCATTACTCCTGTTAAACCAACATATAACGCAATACATAAATATTGTTAGCCAGAAGCTTAGGCTAAGTAGGCCTCTCTATCCTTTCCATTCTTTTATTCTAGGTCTTGACTTTTCTTATTCTTCTTCCCTCATATTTTATGATCAGCCACAATTCCTTAACTTGCTGAAGTGTTAGTACAGGATAAGATACTAGTCTCGTCTCTTCTTCTCTTTATTACTTATTCTTACTATGAACTTATCGTGAAATTAATCTATACGTACTCGTATAGTCAGACGCCTCTAAGAGCACGCATAAACTAATGGTATTGAGGCTATAAAGATCGATCTAACAAAGTGTCGGATGAATGCTCAATGAAGATACTGAACATTAACGTGCACCAGCGTACCGCTCAAGAAACATGAATGAAACTCCGATTAATAAATTCACAAATTCTTGATTGAATGGCAATTGTGCCCTATTATCTTACATCTTCATCTTCCAGCCTTCATGTTCATCCTCGCTGCGGGCATACTCTATCCAAACTTCCTTTCAGCATAACCCTAATCTTGCGCTAGGAAAACCAAGAACAAATAACCAACAAATTAGCGTTGCTCAAGCAGCTTTTCTCAGGTAGCAGTGCACAATTACCGCACCCAACCATACTTACTCAATGAAATTTCCAGCGAAATACCTGACCTTCAACCCCAAGGACAGACTAACCTCAACCTATCCTTATGGTTTTCACGAATTCAAATCATCGCAACGCCGAATTCCACACGAAAATTCAGATGTTGAATGGGCTAAAATCACATCTTTATATACCAAAATCGAAAGATTATTCGATATCCTATATTCCTGATCTGCCACTTTCCAGTGGTGCTATTGTTGCGATGATGGAGAGATTCATCACATCAATCGGACAAAATGATTCCCAATTACTGTAAATCATTTTTATTTCTTAAGTATCACTGACTCACAATTTCATTTGCAATCAATCTCAATAATGCCGGAGCAATTCCTTTCTGAGATTACATACCAAAGATCAGACAGCAGATGGTGTTGACGATGTATCACATTCTGCGTTCCACTACCTGAACAAACAGAAAATAGAATTATATTGATTTAGGCTAAAGGATAGACAACATATGCAGGTAAATTTATACTTTGATCAGAAGCACAAATTGAATAAAAATCTCGGCTATATTCTGAACTTATTTTGCGGAAATGAAAGTAAAAACACATTAATACAACTTGCAATAATGCTATATTAAAATGTATTAATACACATAAAACCTACCCTTGAGCGTTTTACGTTACAGGTATTGGCGAGAATATGGAATTTCATTAGCACATTTAGGTCGGATGTGAAAACCTGTAAAATGTGTAGGTCGCTGCTGAAGGATATACAATATTAACTCAGAATTAGTACGATTAAAAATACAAGAAAATGTAGCGGCAATTTCATTTCCACAAGTATGTGAAAGTCTCCCTTGCGAGGACCCTTTGAGCTGGATGCATTTATAAAACTCATTACACAACCACAACTCAGCATATAATGCTAACATACGACAGTGATTCCACTAATCATCAGTAACTTCAAACAAAACCAGATCTCAAAGACAAACTTCGGGTGATACTTATTCACCTGAGGTGATTTATTCTCCATAATGCTACAACCTATTACAACCGCGTCACAAACAAAATTATCGGTATACCAGAACTCGCAAGTATCATTATACTCATCGAACAAATATAGCTGCTCATAGAGAATCGACCTACTCATATCCTCATTAGCAGGCCAGGGCAAATACGTCATTGCTACACAAATTGAGCATTTATAAATATCCTACAAAAATAGTATATGAAGAGACAAACTTTCTCACAAAACGTGAGGTAATGGCTACAACCGCCAATCTGCCCAACATTAATAATAATGGCTCTTAATTCTGGTGTTATGTCCCGTCTCATTGTAACCTGCGTTCCTTGTAATGAACATCGTAAGCATATGTTATTTCACCTCTATAAAGGGTCAAATTTTCCTGATCAGGCCTGAGATCACAACAACAACCTCAACTCCAACAAGTACATAGCCAGCAAGTATCAACAACAACAAATAAACAACCTCAATGAATAATCAACAATCCAATCAACAAACAAACCAGACAACTCTTAGACCACAACAATACCATGGTGGGCCGAATAAGGTTTTTAGTAGAATAACTGTAACACAGCATAAGACACCACTGTAAAAAGAGGCTCCATCGAGGCCTTATTGTGCCAATTGGTCATGCGAGATTAGAAATGCACGATTATCACTCGAAGAATGTTTATGAACAGAAGAAAATCAATATTGTTCACATATAATCTTCTATCATTGTTCAGAATTGTCCTCAACGAACAGAAAAACAGATGAAGATCAGGTTATATCTCATAATCTTCCGCGCGAACCTAGATACTCTTCAAATCATGTGATAATATTCTTCTCTCTGAACAGTGTTCAAAAAGTGAAAAAGAGTCAAACAAAATTATAGTTACATAATGAAACTTAGGCACTCTTCGATCAGTGACGGAAGTGACCCGCCCACAGAGAAAAATTTACCTGTCAAAGAAACTCCTAAGCCCCAATAGGACAAAGAAAGCATCGTGGCAGAGTCAACTAAAGATGTCCTGCTTGCACTATCTGATCCTGCTACGACTCTCAGAACTATTATGCACATAAATGGCAAAGGTTTCTGAGTCTATTATGACCCCTCTCTGACTGATTAGTTATCAGAGTAATACGTTCCACACCTTGTTATAAGACACCTAATTTAAGTACCTTTCCTACATCCCTTCTCCCAGAAAACCATAATACCTTCTTAAAATCTGAATTCGGCAGATAGTGGCGAATAGATAATGAAAAGACACTTCTAATTCTAACCGCTGATTCAATGTACTCTCCTTAAGTATACTAGTCAGCTCCTGACGCTTTCTGTCATTATCTAGCTTATTCCCAAATGATAGCATAAGTACACATAAGACTACTCGAAAGTACGATTCCGACGCATCTTCAACTTAGAGGAAGTTAGGTTCAGACAACCGCGATAATACTCTTATGTAGGAGTCATATCCGAGCGACTCTTCTTCAAAACCTTCATAAGGGATCATAGCAGCCTTCTCGATATATACCGGAGTTCAGTTACATATTATCAACAAACAGAAATCGTCAACATAACCGAGTTAGATGCAGCTTTTCCAAAGTATTTCTCAAGATTAGCTAGTGAAAGTATTTCCAAGTATCGAATGTGGTGGCTTATCTGAGTGATTACTTTTTTGTGATTGAGTTTGGCGGATGTACTGTGAATCCCTTGCAACTTTTATACAAATTATTATAAAACACTAATCTAGGACTTGATCAATAGATTCCATTATGATCTTTGTGGTAAACTATCTGAGATTGATCAGTGGAACTGTATCTTTAGCGAATGGAAAATATTCTGCCAAACTGTGGCGCGCAACAAAGAACTTATAACACGACATCAAAAGTTGATGGTTCCTGAACGATTTAAGTTTAATAGCAATATATGAGGATACAGAGTAGCTTGAGGACAGAATCATCTGCTCAGTTGAATTTAAAGATTAATCATTCCACCAAGATGGTGGGATTACAATGTATCTATTTAATCGTTAGAAATTGATGGTTATTGGCTAAATCTTTCTAAGTTAAACGTTACACTTTATTGTATCACTGCTTACAACTAAAACTATTCACGTTATGTGACTGCGACCCATCGACAAGTCTATTAACTACGCTTAAGCTGCACTTGAAACTCCGATGTTTCTGCCTTGCTATAACTATCTTCTAACACACAACAAAATATTAATAATACTGGTACTGTTATCATTAATATGGATCATTTCTGTCTTTCAGCTATTCATCCGATCCACTAGCACTAAGGGCTGTTCCTTGAAAACAATAAGGTAGAAATAACACAAACCTCAACAACTTACCGGTAGTGGGTGCATGGACGGATCTTACAAGAGCTCTCGAGATAAAGCATTTTGAGCTTGAGTGCAACAGACTCTAATCTGCGAAGAACAAAGGAATCTAATATAATCACGAGCTCTACTCAAATCCAACAGCCTTAACGTACTCGGTAACGATTTGCAGAAGAATAGAGTATGCTACGCATCTATCCTCAAAAACACTTCAACGAAGTACTTTTTAATAGTACATATTCCTATTACCTGTCAGCATAGAACTCTCAAGTCTCATCCTTAGTGACGTCACGTGGAAGAATTTCAGAAAATTGAAGCCTGAAATGGTTCACAGCAACTCCATTTTCTCTCCATACTCAGCACCGGTATAAAACCCACTTACTAGAACAAACCATCGAATGGACTAATCAGTTACTTGTCATAAACTACTGCAACTTACTAAATACATAGCAGTCACAACAAGGAGACTCCGTTCCGAATCTCTAATCTTATACAACTTAAGAGAGTCATCATTTTTAGCGACCTCAAGGAAAAATACTTCTCAACTGTAATACCTTATAAATCAGATTACGTATAATCAAGTGGAAAATGCTGAAGGATGAGACAGTCTCAGTACTTCATGGTATCGAGCCTACCAGAAATCACTGCGATCTCCAATGCCGTCCTATGCCGATTGGAATTATTCGCTAGAATTAGCAGTGTTGCGCCTAAATACGTCGTGCATCCACATCTCAGAACCAGCAATCTTGAGATTTTATATTACCTATCTCATGAGAAATACTGGTACTTTGGATGTTCTTAACGACGAGGTTAGCTTCTCATCATTACTGAAAACAATTTGAATAACATTTATCATACACTCAGAGAGGTTCTATACAGCATTCTATCCCTTATTTGCATACGATTTTCAAATAAAAGCCCTCAAACCTACAGCTTACGAACGAAGAGAAAGTTTAATTTATCTCGATCACGTAGATTCTCGAATAACACGAATATTCTTAAAAAGTATTCACAGGAGATCTGTACAGTAGGGATATTAAAGAGGAAAGCGTTGACAACAAAGTCTCGAACACCAGTTCCACTAAGTTATGGAGCTGTTACTTCTACCCTTATGTCATCACTTCCGGAACTGTTTCATGTAATTGCAAAACCTCCGTTCTTAGACCTTTAAATCATGTAAAAATAACGTATCCCATCGACTCTGACCAATCCTAAAGCCTTTAACTAATACTAAAGAATTTAACTTAAACCACCCCTTACTTAACCTACCCAGATCGCTTCAGACAAGTCTAATACGCACACTCTACTTACATTGAATGCATATCAGGTAATAGGCTGAACCATACTATGCCGCTTCTTACAGTCAAATTCCAGGATAATGAAGAAACTATAGCATATTATCTCATAGTTAAATACTCATAATCTATCGCGTACCTCAAAGGGAGTGTCAATTACAGCAACCTACTGAAAAAGTATCGTTTCACCATTTATTTGGAAGCCCTCATGTCACTAGAAACCATTCATATACAAAATATAAAGTTTATTTAGGTCTTAAGACGTATTAAGGCCTTATCTATTCTGCAGAACACACTTTGCCCTTTTTCAACAACCCACAAGTCCCGCGAGATCATTCTGAGAACTCATACGATCGTCGATCATGAACCTTCCATTACTATTACCAGCAAACAGAATATTGTGTAGGCCAATACAGCTTCCTAGTACATCACGAATATATAAAACGAGAATACGATCACCTAATAACATTAATAACCAGAAATCCCAATGGACTTGAATTTGAATTATCCAATACCTGAGAGAAGGGGAATTCTCCCTTTTTCATATGTTTTCAAATATTATCTTATACGTCTAGTATTGTCATCAAGTATAGCGCTCGAGCAAAATAGTCTGCAGAAGTATTAAACCACGGACAATAAGTATCAGTCTTGCCAACAGAAAACGTGAAAAACCACACAGTTCAATCAAACTATAAAGGACTATCCAACTCTCCTGTTCTAATTGCCCTATCACACATGTATTCAAGCATTTCGCAACTACTGAGATTCAAAGTCAATCCGTATTAGTGTACACTGTATAATATTCCAAAACTACACTCTTCAATTTGGATTCATCCAGCTGAAGAAATATAATGGAAAAGTTGTATTTATTGTAAGGAGGAATTAGCACTATAATGCCTATCTCACACACAATCAGATTGTGGAGAGCGCAGTCCACCTTCCAGTTTGCATACTCTACTGATAAATTTGCCTACTGCACCATTACAATCAATATAAGCCCTGAAACAAGTATCTTGCCTATATTATCACACCATATTTTAGAACCACTAAGTGTCGAGATTGGAGAACACGATTCCTATGGAAGCAATCTATTGGACTCATATAAATGAAACTTCCGAGTACAACCTGGGTTGAGGTCATGAGTATATGGTATGAAATTAATTAAAACCATCTATGCAACATTTGAGATAATTTCATCTAAGATGATAAAGATTCACAAGCATTCTATGCTAGAATATAGAAAACTCAATCATGCACAAATCATGATGAAATGTCATCACAACACCGATTCCCTCTGATGTTAAATAAACACTCATAAAGCTTAAGCAACGACAACCTTAAAGAGCCCTCTAAACTGATTCTAGGCATATCTCGCCAATTTTTTTTAATTTGTACAGTATTCATTCACTTCCACTTAATCCGAATAAAACCAATTTATCATTATCTAGTATCATTCCGCTTCAATGCAGTACAAGTTCATGATCAATCACTTCGAACTGTTGATGGCTATTAGGGCAGCTGCAAGAGCTATAGCTCTCTTTAGAAAACATTATATGGCAATCCAAAACTACAATTCATTTGCACAATGATGTACGGTGTAGAATAATCACGAGATCAGTGCCAACTGCTAAATTATATCTACCCACATATTCTCCTGTTCTGCACCACCCAGGATCAAGATCAACACTTATCATCCCTTTGAATTAACCGCAGTTGATCTTTTACAGTTACCTAAATCCACAAAAGGAAATAACTATGTATTGGTCTTCATTGACCATTATAGTAAATGGGTGGCTGCTGTGCCGATCAAAACTAAACACACTGCAATAGTAACTGCCGCTTTAGAACGTATCATCCCATATCTTCCAATGATTCCATCCAGACTTATGTCTGTCTGATAATGCTAGGGAATTTAGAGGACCGCTGTTTGAAGATTTTCTTAGATCACTAAATATCTATCATGTTTATACGACTCCGTACAACCCTTCATCTAATGGTATTGTGGAAAGGGTGAACCGCACTCTAATACAGTATTTGCGGGTGTCTCTAAAAGATCCTAGTCATTGGGATACTATTCTCCCACAAGTTATTGCTAAAAATTAACCATTTAAAACATTCAAAACAGTTAAAACCCCTCGAGTATACTTTTAAAACCAATGGGGTTCATCCCAATACTAACCTTGGACAGATGTTTACATTTCAGATGCGTGATGCAAGGACCATCAAGCTCTTTAGAGTTATTACAACACTCCATATATCCTCTGGACTACTATCTGATGCTTCATAAAGATTGTCACGCTGACGCTGACTCACTTCAGATATAATTCAAGGAAATATAGTATCAAGAACCGACGATTACGCCTCATACAAAAAAATAGTAAATAGTCTAATGATCAACCCTAGTTAGCACTGACTGAGCACCGGATCACACTGAAGACGGACAATACAGAATAGTACATACACACAACATAAATCGTGGAACACTCACCTTCCTAAATTATCTAGAAATGATATCATCCACATCTTACATTGAGTATTGCTTACTCGACCTATCGTTCACTCCTGCTGCCTTCTAATCTGACATCTCTGTAGAGGACGTCTTCATTATAATCGACACAATTACAATCTAATAACAAACTTTTCTGAATTAAATCATCACATAATTATAGCCCCGAATCTACGAATATTATACCTATATATTCTGATTCTGATGCATAGATGTGGATTTTTTAGATCTTCCTGACTGCTCCCATTCCTGACTTTTCCTAATAATATTTACATAATAAATCAATAGTATTCTTCTCGCGAATTCAATAACAATCCACCAATTGGACAAAGTATATTAATCAAATGTTCGATACAGTAGAGATACTCTATAGAAAAGTGAACAATGAGTATGTTCACTCATTTCATCTAAGATGGAATTATTTTTATAACACCTGAACATATCTACATGTAGTACCCTCTTATTAATAGAAAAACTCGTCCTGTTTTAATATTTCATTTTCTAACTGTGAAACCTTCAATATCTCATACTCCAATAAACTATAACTCAAGATCGAGAACAAGTTACAATGCTCAAAAGCAAGCCAGCACAAGATTATCCTGGATGAATGCTATCACGCTCCTCCATCGATATATATATCTCTATTCGCGAAAATATTGCTGCCTTGATCGGTTAGAAAGAGCATCAACTCATTGTAACCATGGATATGACCCAAAATTGGAACTTTCAAACACTATCATCAGAACACGCTTACTCAAGCAGAATCCATAGGTGTAGCTGGCGTGAACAGATACAGCATCATTAATAAAGGAATTCTTGGAACTGGACAAATCTCCTACAAGAACAACCACGCCTCAACTCAAAGCAACTTTTAGTAAAGAAAATCGATGACGTTGGCCACCGGCAATAATTACAAAACTGTAATGAGGAGGAGAGACCAGTGAGCCAGGAAATTGCATGCACAGATCACCAATTAAGCCTCATCGTACACGTCGTGAAATCAACTGCATTTGAAACCACACATATTGACACAACCTGCGTACAATTCTCATAGCTATCCAGAAAGATGAAATTGGAAAAGGAGAAGTATACTCGAGAAGTAACACCTGAAAGAAGATATTCTGACGGGACGGCTTGCTGGGATGACAATATACTCCAATACAGGTATATGAGGGATACATCTTAACACTCCGTATAGTAAATCGTAAGTATTTTAATTATTCTGGATTTTTGATGATTGTACTAGTATTTATTTTGTATTAATTGTAAAATCAAATAATAACGAGTAATTGCAAAATTAATTATCCCTATCAGAAAGATTTCTGACGAGGCTTCATCTCCCGTCTCTTTATATGCTGAGCGCCTGCATCGATCAAGAGTGTGGAGGATTTGATGATGCCCCACCCCCTAACGAGATTTCTCAAGGATCTGTAACGATCTATTCATAATGGGTAACTGCTCCGACTCACTCTAATAAAGAGATCAAAAAATTTATGTGAGGAGTTATCTAATGTTATTATATATGATACTTCATACTATAACAATATATCTTAACTGCTCTCATTCTATTTGATGTTAAGTCGACGCTTTGAATTACACCTACTTTACACCCTATATTAGACTATATGAACATATTGCTTGACTCTTTATAACTTTTAAATAAATTTTTTGTGAAACTTATTAAATAAATAATATTTGTGTTTTACGCGCTGTCGCATATTTGATACGTTTATGTAACTCCTCAATATCTGAACTAAAACACTGGAACCACTAAACTAAACTTCTCTACTTTAAGAGATTCATACAACTGAATAACTCGACGATATTAAGTTCACCACTACCGTAACCCAACAAAAATACAGCTTCCTTACCTAGTCCATCTCATGCTACACAAGAAAGTACGCTAGCACTTGAGACCTTTGTAAGGTCTACTGACATCACAAATATCCACGACTGAATTTGACCACAACTTTAGGAATCTTACAAAAGGATTTAATGATCTCACTTTAGAAGAACGCGAGACTTCAATCTCACCATTAACACAATTTTCTGTCTTGCATTCCGCTTTCAGCCACTTTCTCGTCATCCATGGATACGTGTGGGAATCTAAATCGTATCGAAGATCTTACTCTGTCAAATGCTATTATTCAAGTTTTGTTTGCCTTCCCTTTTCGACTTATATTCCATTTAACCAAACTTAAAGTCTCATTGTTGCCTAGATACCTGGTTCATTGTTATTATTGAGGCCTCTATCTTCATGTAAAAGCCCCTCACAACAGTAGCTGACTTAAGAAATTTCTAAATATTTGTGAAAGTTGAATCTCTTAAACAAAGATTATATCTAAGAGAGGAAAGATAATATTTGAGTTAACTTCTAGGTCCATTTTGAGTATATGAATTCCTTCTTTCATTTAATAACGATATTTTATTGTGAGACACCTCACACAGTTCCTCATGCACCTACCGAGATAACACCTCTCTCTTAGTGCTGAACAGTTCTGCTCATCTATACTATTAAATATCCAATCAGCACTCTCGATCTGATACTATAGCTAAAATTACCTGTAAAAATCATTTAATAATATTCAATACTCTCCTTTGATTACTATATTATAAGGATAAATGAAATTAAAAGCTATAACACCCATGTATGATTAATAAACAATACTGCATAATCCATGAGCTATAATGTTAAGGGTAATTCTATTCTAGCGTATACAGCCCAAGGTTCCGATCTCAGTCATCTATTCCTTATAATCTACTTCTACCATCAGAAACTACTACTCTCTATATCTATTTTCTGCCACATTACAAGAGGCTTAAAAAGACAATACTAAACTAGAATTAATCAATACTATTGGATATTCTCAATAATTAGTACTATATGAAGAGCTATTTTCATCTTTCCTTAGATTTCAATGGGTTAGTTAACCTTTGTCTTCCACCCTTACTACAAGCATTGGTTGGTTTGGTATTTCTTGTTAGGTAGATGCAGTTACATCATGGAAATAAAATACTCTTGAACATTAATTCTAAAAATATTCTATTTGTGGTTGCTAACTTCTGCAGTTGCTTTTTTTACCATTTCTCAAGGCTAAAAATTTATAATAACAGAAATAATCCAAAGGATACTCAAAAAGTATGTTTGTGAAAAAGCGTTGCGAGCTTTCTAAGAGTCAGATTTTGCCTCTCTCAAGAAGCGTAACTTAAAGGAGTAATTTTTTTTTTGGTCTGATTGGATGACTGTGTAAACTTTGTCTGTAGAAACAGTCTTAAAATAACTTGTTGGTTAATATTATTAGTTTTTAAAATTGACATTCATATTTTTAATGAAAAATGTACACTAACAACTTTGCTACACATCTGTTTAAATTTATTTAAAAATGTTTAATACAATTATTGTATTTTAATTATAATTATAAGCATTGCAAGAATTATAGTGTATTATGCTTGCATATTATGGTGTATACTAATATGTGACTAAATAATATACAGGGTGTTTACGAAATAGGGGGACAAATTTGGAGGATATTATCTTTGTACCATTACAAGTGTTTTGTCTTAAATAAAGTTACCTGTAAAGTTCTTCATTTAGTAGGTAAATGAGTTAGAAAGGTGCAAGGGGTATGATGTGAATATTGGTGTTTATGTTCCGTAGATGTGACGAGTTGGCTACGGAAACTCTACAACGTAAAGTAGTAACCTATAGAACAGGGTATTGCTGTCTCTAATATTGGACACTGCTATAGGTTGCTTGATAGGTACCACCTTATTATAGAGATAGGATGAATAATACTAGGAATATTGTTGATAGTATTCGAGCAATATTTACTCGGGAAACGGATACAAGCAATAACAATAATAATACAAATAATAATGCGAATCATAATAATACTCCTAATATTACTAATAACAATATTAATGCCTTAATAACAATAATTATTTGATAAGTAATATTACTATGATAATAGTAATAATACGAATAGGAACAGGAATAATAATAACAAAGTATAATAATAATAAAAATAATAATAATAATAATAATAATAATAATAATAATAATAATAATAATAATAATAATAATAATAATAATAATAATAATAATAATAATAATAATAATAATAATAATAATAATAATAATAATAGTAATAATAATAATAATAATAATAATAATAATAATAATAATAATAATAATAATAATAATAATAATAATAATAATAATAATAATAATTATAATATTAATAATAATCATAATAATAATGATAAAATAATAATAATATTAATAATAATCATAATAATAATGATAAATAAAATAATAATAAATAATCATCAATAATAATAATAATAAATTTCCTTAATGACAAATAATAATAATAATAATAATAATAATAATATTAATAATAATAATAATAATAATAATAATAATAATAATAATAATAATAATAATAATAATAATAATATTAATAATAATAATAATATAATAATAATAATAATAATAATAATAATAATAATAATAATAATAATAATAATAATAATAATAATAATAATAATAATAATAATAATAATAATAATAATAATAATATAATAATAATAATAATAATAATAATAATAATAATAATAATAATAATAATAATAATAATAATAATAACAACATCTACGGAACATAAACACCAATATTCACATCATACATCTTGCACCTTCCTAACTCATTTACCTACTAAATGAGGAACTTTACAGATAACTTTATTTAAGACAAAACACTTGTAATGGTACAAAGATAATATCCTCCAAATTTGTCCTCCTATTTCATGAAACACCCACCAATATATATATATATATATATATATATATATATATATATATATATATATATATATATATATATATATATATATATATATATATATATATACTATTTTTACTCCTTCTTATATATATATATATATATATATATATATATCTATATATATATATATGTTGAATGTGTATCTATGTCGCATATGTATAAGAAATATGTCCGTATATATATATATATATATATATAAATATATATGTATATATATATATATATATAGCAATAACTCATATAAATATATATATATATATAATGTAATATATATATATATATTTCTATTTTATAAGATATATAAATCTATATATACTATATATATACACAATATATATATATATAGGTAACATAAATATATATATATATATATATATATATATATAATAATATATATAAAAATAATAATAATAATAATATATAGTATATATATAAAAATAATATATATATATATATATATGTAATAATAACATATACTTTAATAATATAATATAACCAGCATACTTAAAACTCTCTATTCTCCCCTACATTCATATATATATATATATATATATATATATATATATATATATATATATATATATATATATATATATATATATATATATATATATATATATATATATATTTTTGAGAGGCTAAATGAAGGAGAGGAGGAAGAGGAGGAGATTGGAGGAGGAGGGGTGTTGGAGAGGGATGATGAAGAGGATGCGGAGGATGAAATTACTAGAGAAGAACTAGAAGAAGCCATAAAGAAAATGAAAAATGATAAAGCTCCCGGAGAAGATGGAATAGCAGTTGAGTTGATTAAGGAAGGCGGAGAGGTGATGAGAGAGAAGGTTTTGGAGCTACTAAATGAGTGTTGGAGAAGGAAAGAGGTCCCAGAGAACTGGGGAAAAACTATTATTATTCCAATATATAAACAGAAAGGAGACTCTGGAGAGTGCAAAAATTACAGGGGGATCTCCTTGATAGATCATATGGCAAAAATATATGA
>JABUQX010053213.1:70000-77500 GCA_015478945.1 Trachelipus rathkii
ATTATTATTATTATCATTATCATTATCATTATTGTTATTATTATTATTATTATATTATTATTATTATTATTATTATTATTATTATTGTATCAAATATTTAAAATTAGTAAGCAAAATAATGACTAATACAAATGCCTTATTTTTTAAAAATTATTATTATTTATTAATAATTATGAAAATTTATTATTTAAAATTAATTACACCTTTCTTCAAAGTTATGAGTAAAAATATTATTTATTATTATTATTATTGTTATTGTTATTATTATCATTATTTTTAATTTTTATTATTATTATTTGTGAAAATTATTATATTTTTATTATTATTATTATTATTATTATTTTATTATTATTATTATTATTTATTATTATTATTATTATTATTATTATTATATTTAAAAATAAATCCATATGAAATCAACCTTAGGTGTTTCTCATATAGATTCATATCCTTCTCTGTCAGATATTCGAAAAGGAAAATAATAATCTACTTAAATTTATCAATTTTAAGATGCAAGACTGAAAATTATCACCATTATTTTATTTTTATTTTTATTTTTACTAAAACGTTTTTTTTTTTTTTTTTTTTTTTTTTTTTTTTTTTTTTGTAGAAGAAATAAAAAAAAAAAATAGTTTTGATTTTCCGAAAAAATTTTGCACAGTGCCACTGCCTAAAACGAATCCTAATGGTCGTTCCTTCTGGCACTTCATTAATTATATCAAGAAAAGGGAAGTAAGTTTATAGGTTTTACCTTTTTTTTCCTTTTTTAAATTTAAAAAAAAAAAAAAAGTTAGTCTAATATTTCTTCCTTTCCAAGAAAATTTTCATAATATTTTAGTGTGACTCCCAAGTCTCGTAATTGATTATAGGACAGATGGGATCTTACATTATCAATTAATATATATATATATATATATATATATATATATATATATATATTATATATATTATATAATTTATATATATATATAATATATATATATATATATATATATATATATATATATTATATATATATATATATAATATATATATATAATATATATATATAATATATATTATATAATATATATATATCAACGGCCGACTCCATTAACTTTTTACTACTCGGCTCTCTCTCTTCTCATCTCTCTCTCTCTAATATATACTATAGTATATATATATATATATATAGAATGAAAATTCTCTAAATCAACCATCAACGTCGTCGATGTCTCCACCGAAATTTCTTCCCGTTTCTTCTGTGACAACTAAATATAAAGCTTGGAAAAAATACGATAAGCCTGAGATCAAGTTCGATTTGTCTTTTTCTTATTCGCCGGGGTTCTTACAATTGATTGAAAATATAAGCAAATTGGAAGGTGTAGAATCTGAAGATGTCGCTTCATAGTTCTTGATTTAAGATAATGAGATTGCTAATTTAAATAAATTTTTCACCAAAAAATAAGAGAATTTCAGAAGATCGATTGTTTCTATAATGATAACTCGGGCTAAGCCCGAGCAGCCCGATCATCTATTCACAGAATAATATATATATTATATATATATATATATATATATATATATATATATATATATATATATATATATATATATATTATATATATATTTATATATAATATAATATTTAATATATATATATGTATTAATATCTATATATATATATATATATATATATATATAATATATATATAATATATTATATATATTTATATAATATATATATATACATATTATATATATTAGTATATATTATATATAATATATATATATATATATATATATAAAGAAATGGAGGTGAGGTTAAGGTCGAGTTATATTTTGTACGCTTATTTTTCGTTTTTTAACTTTTTAACTTATTCTCTCGTTAAGAGGAGCCTCATAACGATGTTTTAACGTCTTGATTCCTAACTCCTTTTGTTAGTTAATATATTGTAATCAGTGTCCGATTCTTTTGGTTTAATATATAATAATATATTATATATATATATATATATATATATATATATATATATATATATATATATATATATATATATATATATTATATATATATATATTATATATATATATATATATAATTAAATGTATTAAGTAAATATAAGGGTAAAAAGGGGAGAAGAAATATCAATAAGGCATTCAAAAGGTTAATGGAGCAAAAGTTATGCGTCCATTTATGTGTTAGAAAAGAGTCGTTTTAGCACCTACAAAACTACGGTAATAAATTGAACCTCATAATGAACAAGTATGATAACCCACATCTCAGAAGACTCAAAAATGAGCTTTATTTAATTCCATATCTAGGGCACTTTATTGGATATTTCTGATGTCTGTTATAGTGTTGTTCGGGTCGACAATTTTCCGCACCGCACCGCACCACCAGCCATGTTTTCGCATCTCACCACACCCATATACTTTTACAACCGCTCCGCACAAGGACATTGAAAATGTGTGCTACACGTCACCGCACCGCACCGCACCGCACTGCACCACACGGGTGCGCTGGCCAACTTTGGTGTGTTATAAAGCATAACTATTATTCCTTTCTATTCCTCTCTTCGTTTCTTATCATTCCTTTATCGACTGGTGTATTTCTTGAGTATTTTCTCTACCATATTTGTGTTAATGTATGTATGTATGTATGTATGTATGTATGTATGTATGTATGTATGTATGTATGTATGTATGTATGTATGTATGGAGAGTTCGTCTTCGAATTGTCTGGCTTCAAATTCCTGTTTTTCTATCTATCTATCTATCTATCTATCTATCTATCTATCTATCTATCTATCTATCTATCTATCTATCTATCTATCTATCTATCTATCTATCTATCTATTTCAACCATTTGAGATATCTGAATTGGGAACCACATATGTGTTCATATATATATTTTTATATGTAAGCATATCTATCTTGTATATATGTATATATATTATATAATATATATATATATATATATTATATCTGAATTGGGAACTACATATGTGTTCATATATATATTTTTATATGTAAGCATATCTATGCTTGAATATGTTTATTTACTAATATTTATATCTACCTTTCTTATAGTTTTCTATCTTTTTCATATTCTTTGTTATTGCATTCACTTTATTTCAACTTTTCTTTACCAACCGAGGTTGTTATTCTATCACACGTCTCTTATATTCTTCAAAATCTTTATTATATTTTATGTTTCTTTTTGAATCTTTTATTATTTCTTATTAAGTCTTCCCTTTTTCGTTCCTTTTTTATTATTTATACGCCAAGCTAATTCATAATAATTATTATAAGCAATTATCTTTTCATATTAATTAGTAACTATTAAATAAAAATGGATAAATGATTAAAGACTAAAACTTTTAAAAATTACATGAAATCCTGTGAAATAGGGCGAATAATTCACCGTCACCTTCAAGAGTTTTTAAATGGCTATTATAAGTAACGGAATTGACTATAGCAGACAAATGAGTAGAGGTGTATAATAAAATTTATAAAGAAGAATGAAAAAAGAAAGAAAGAAAAAAAAACATAGAAAGAACAAGGAACATAGAAAGAAAGAAGAAATATAATAATAATAATAATAATAATAATAATAATAATAATAATAATAATAATAATAATAATAATAATAATAATAATAATAATAATAATAATAATAATAATAATAATAATAATAATAATAATAAAGATCAAATAAATAAATAAATAAAGAAGAAGAAGAAGAAGAAAATAGAATATATGAAGTGTGTAATAGATAAATCTAATAACCCACGCAACATAAAAATTTAAAAATATACCTTAAATAATCTATCTATAAGGGTTATTTTAAGATGTCATTGGTGTATGGGATGTGAGACTCATTTAATATACCGTTCACACGGAACAAGTAAGAAAGTGTGCGCAAATTCGAATGATTTATCGGCATTTAATTAACGAGAATTATTGTTTGCTATCGTTTTCACCATTGTCATTCTATAATTCATTACAAGAAATGTAAAATTTTAAGAGTAATGATCCTAGCATACTGTTTACAAAGCACGAAATCTTTCATCGAAGTTAAAGTAATATTTTAATCCTATGATGGAAATTATTTCATCCTATGATGGAAATATTTCAATCCTATGATGGAAATTTATGCCTTTCACACGAAGGAAATTCTATTCTTTTTCAATAACTTTGCTCTACAGGTGATGTCTACATATAATGCATAAATTTTCCTCATATTTTTTTAATAGGGAAATTAACTATGTAGAATGTTTTTTCTTTCTTTCTTTCAAGGAAAGCAAGTTGGGAAAATTTATAGCAAAATATAAAATATTATTAACCAAATAAAGAAACTTACATACATTAATTTTTTTTATAGAGTATATGTAACGAAAGATAATCAGAATGAAGATTGAGCGATATTTAAAAACTATCGCTAAACTAAAGAGGTTTTTTTTTTCAAAGTGAAAGTTGATAGGGTTACTTCATGCATAAAAAAGTTCAAAAGAAGCTCAAGAGTAATAGAATATTGCTTGAAATAATAATAATAATAAAAAAACAGAAGAATAATAGATCAAAAACAAAGTAGGGAGAAAACAATATAAAATGTTGTCAGGAAGTGCTCCATGATGAGAGAGAGAGAGAGAGAGAGAGAGAGAGAGAGAGAGAGAGAGAGAGAGAGAGAAAAGAGAAGAGAGAGAGAGAGAGAGAGAGAGAGAGAGAGAGAGAGAGAGTTACGTACTTTAAATATCTAAGTTCTGATTTTATAGAAGACGGAAATTTGGGTGCATTAATGATTAATGACTATGAGAATCCATGCTGTACGAAAGAATTGAAAATTGGTATCATGAAAGCTGTTTGTCAGAAATATCAGTATTTGAGTGAAAGAAAATAAGTACGAACAGTGGTAAATAACTACAAAAAGAAATGGTCAGAAAAGACTAATGAAGCAGAGACATACCAATAAGAATAACTCAGAAGAAGTGACAAGTGGAACAGCGAGTGTATTAGAGAGATTAAGAGATGGTCAGGAAAGAGAAGTGGAATAACGAGTGTTTTAGAGAGATTAAGAGATGCTCAGGAAAGAGATTTCAATGGAACACTTGCAAAAATGTACAAGTGAAAAAAATGACAAAAAACGTCAGAACGAATTTCATCAATTAATTATTTTCTTATTAGAAAATTAAATTTATGATCTACTTTCTTGTAAATAACATGTCTTTTTGGCGTTGTAACATTTTTGTCATTTTGTTGTTACATTCGTTGCGGCAATTTTTGCAGTAATATATTCACTTTATTAAAGAGATAGCGACTTTATCTGTGGGAGAATGATAGATACGGAAATTCAAGATAAAACGTGACCATACCAAGAAAACAATCTAGAAAATTGCCCACAGGAAAGTTTACTTGTAAAATTATTTAATGAAAATGTAATAAATAACGAAAGAAAGGACATTGTCTGTCAGGAACAGATATTTCCTTTGACTTCATTTAACCTTTCAAACGCCGTGTATTGCAATATGTCGGCCATTTATTCATCTGAACCTGTAATTTCTTTCCCCAACTCTGGTAGATTTTTATAGGTATCTAACCTTTTCTCACGAGAGGAGACATATTTTATATATATATATATATATATATATATATATATATATATATGTATATTATATATGATATATATATCTATATATATATATAATATATATATATATATATATCAAATATATATATATATATATATTTATATTATATATATATAAATATAATATATCTATATATATATATATATAGTATATATATATATATATAGTAAATATATATATATATATATATATTTTTATATGATATATATATATAATATTATATATATATATATATATATAATATATATATATATATATATATATATATATATATATGCTTGTGTGTTTGTCTTTGAGAGGTTGCTTGACATGTAGTCGCAATGATAGTGGGATATGAGCTGTCATTATCCTTTCAGATTGTTAGTTGCTTAATGGGTGATTGTGGAAGCATGGACAGAAAATATTTTCTCACTCAGAAGGAGAAGTATACATTTTCAAGGAGAGTTTGGAGAAGGAATATGAAGAGGATATACAGGATATACTGGTAGTATACCTAATGATGGGAGATTTCATTGCGGAAAGAAAGAGAGAGAGAGAGAGAGAGAGAGAGAGAGAGAGACGAGAGAGAGAGAGAGGCAAGGGGGTAGAGGGGGGGAAGAGGGAGAAGAGAGAGAGAGAGAGAGAGAGAGAGAGAGAGAGAGAGAGAGAGAGAGAGGTTGGGAATTGAAGTTGTGCTGAAACCGATTAACGAGGCGTGGAACGTAGAAGAAGAAAGATTGATGATTGACATGTGCGTGAGAAACAACTTGAAGATAATAAATACTTTCTTCCATCACAGATACCCGCATATGTATACAAGTATACAAGATACAGACGGAATCAAACTTCTGGAAGATTTGATTAGAAATCAATAAATAGACTTCATTGTCTCATCGAATAAGACGATTGTGCGCAATGTCACAATGTTAAAGTTATTTATTCTTCATTAATTAAAAGTTATTTAAACTTCAGGTGTCAATTAATACTATCAATATATATATATATATATATATATATATATATATATATATTATAGTATATATAATATATATATATATATGTTAAAGTTATTTATTCTTCATTAATTAAAAGTTATATAAACTTCAGGTGTCAATTAATATATATATAAAAAAAAGGTTATGTAAATAATATCTCAAAGAACAAAATATAAAAATGGAGTGCAAGATTTAGATGAACACAGTTGAAAGGTCTGGAGGAGAAAAAAAGAGAGAGAGAACTTGTACTGAGAAGAGTTTGAAGAAAGCAACGAAGGAGGTGTTGGGAGAAGAATGGCTGGTGGTAGAGAAATGTACATATCTAGGTGGGCGAAAAAAGTGAGGGATCAATAAATCGAGAGACAAAATGGATGTGAGTATGGTTGTGATAAAGGATTTCTGCTGTTAAAGTATGAACCGGCAAAAACACATAGGAAAAGCTAAACCAAATTAAAATAATAAAGAGAACGAAAGGTGAAATCTTTGTGACATGAGCAGAAATTAACGAAAGATGGATAAAATACTTCGAATACCTGTTGAAAATGAAATGAGGAAGAAGAGACCACTCGAAAGGTGTTCGAGAGGCCGTTGAACGAAATGAAAATTTAGAAGGTTTTCGGAGAGAATCGAACTGGATTAGAGCTTGCGAATGAAGCAGCGGATTTAAATAATGAGCAATGTGATGCAATTTCTGAGCATGTAACGAAGAAGAGATCAAGCGAGGGCCGGTGGAATGGCGAAAGAAGATACTTATACTAATATTTGTCGTATGCCGTTGTGCAACTGTATTTCGAGCTATAGGACCTTAGTTCGATCCCCTGTCCCAAACCTAGGTAGCAACCACCTAGAGACAATCTCCTCTTTGAGGTGAATTTTTAACTAAAAAAAATACAAGA
>JABUQX010053213.1:82500-84868 GCA_015478945.1 Trachelipus rathkii
TATTATATATATATATATATATATATATATATATATATATATATATATATATATATTATATATATTATATATATTATATATTTGTGTTGTGTGTGTGGCAGCAAGGTCTGTAGGTAACAGTATCCGACCATCACTGCTGGTTTAATAAATGCTACTAACTAGTGAGGCTCATTTCCTGATCCCTTCAAAATAGATCCTTGGGCTTTTTCAACACCTCAGTCCAAGCGAATTTGAAATGCTTCTGGTGGATGGTTTCTCAACCTGCTGTCGCGTGGCACATAATGTCGTCTTGGCGTCGAAGCGGGTGGCCTTTAATTGGAAACTTTTTGAGCTTCGGGAATAGCTGGAGTCAACTGGAGTCATGTCTCAGCAGTAAAAGTGCAGGCAACGTTTGACATACCTTCTTTGCAGGAATTTTTTTTTAATCAGATACGACGAATAAGCCTTGGGCGTTATCTGATGCAGTTTTCCAGTTTTTTGCCCATGACCACAGGATCCGGGATCGTTAACGCGAATTGTATCAGAGAGAGAGAGAGAGAGAGAAGAGAGAGAGAGGAGAGAGAGAGAGAGAGAGAGAGGAGAGAGAGGAGAGAGAGAGAGAGAGAGAGGAGAGAGAGAGAGAGAGAGAGAGAGAGAGCGAGAGAGACGAGCAGAGAGAGAGAGAGAGAGAAGAGCGAGAAGAGAGAGAAGAGGAGAGAGGGAGAGAGAGAGAGGGAGAGAGAGAGAAGAGAGAGAGAGAGGAGAGAAGAGAGAGGAGAGAAGCAGAGAGAGAGAGAGAGAGAGAGAGAGAGAGAGAGAGAGAGAGAGAGAGAGAGAGACGAAGAGAGAGAAGAGAGAGAGAGAGAGAGAGAGAGAGAGAGAGGAGCCGAGAGAGAGAGGAGAGAGAGAGAGAAGAGAGAGAAGAGAGAGAGAGAGAGAGAGAGGAGAGAGAGAGGAGACGGCGGAAGTCACACAATACACTCTTTAGTTACTGTTTGTCCTTCAGGCGCGTATTCGTGATGCACGATGCTACGGGAATCGAAGGAAACAATCAGCATTACCTTGATTTTGCTCCTCACCTGTCGTGCTTTCTTGGGTCTTGGCGAGGTTAAATGCTTCCACTGTGATGACTGGACTTTGGTTTCTGGGTCGTACCCATACACCCAGGTTTCATCTCCAGTTATCACGGTATTGAGGAACTCTGCATCCCTGTTGACTGTTTCCAGCATGTCTTGTGCGACGTCAAGTCTGAATTCCCTTTGTTCCTGCGAAAGCAACTTTGGCACAAATTTGGCTTCCATCCTGCGCAATCTTTATTCATTCCGTAAATTATTGAACAGAATCTTTGCTGATACCGTGTCATCAACAATTTCTCTCGGTCAAACTATGGTCTAGCATTTCAAGTACTTTACTATCTCAATGGTTTCTTCATTCCTGCTTGTTGACGGCCTTCCTAAAGATGCTCACTCTCGGACGACGTTAGGCCATTTTTAAAACTGACTGTACCAGTATTCTAATTTGGGTAACCCCCATTTTATCATTACAAAAAACCTGTTGAATCTTGCGAATTGTTTTCGTCTTCGTATAACCAAGCTTTTGGAAAAAATTTGACGCGTATGGTTTTTCCTCACAAGCTCCGTCACTCGTTCGAAATTTAAATCTCCGACGTTCAACACACTACCCTACTTCCCACTCACCAGCAGCCTGTCAGCTATTGACATATCTTGCAAGCCTTTTAAACAACCTGCGGGCGCACAAATGTTCCCTGTACCTTCAACTTCAGTGTTATCAACCTCAAGAATAATTACTTTCCCCCGAAGAGAATCAAGTCGGATACTTTTCAGACAGGCCTCGTATATATATATATATATATATATATATATATTATATATATATATATATATATTATATATTATATATATATATAATATATTATATATATATTATTTGTAATGTATTAGTTATTGTTAGTTATTGTTATTTGTTATTGTTATTGTTATTGTTATTGTTATTGTTATTGTTTTGTTATTTTTATTATTTTATTATTATTATTATTATTAATTATTAATTATTAATTATTATTATTATTATTATATTATTATTATTATTATTATTATTATTATTATTATTATTATTATTTTATTATCTATTATTATTATTATTATTATTATTATTATTATTAATTACTCTATCGCTATTAACAATGGACACTGCTCTTTACACTGAACTTCTTCAGTATAATCAGTCTTTATACCTGTTTGAGACAGCAGAGTTCATCAGGAGCAATGTCATTGTAATAGCGATAGAAATTTTATATATATATTATATATATATATATTATAATTATATAATATATATTATTTATTATTATATAATATATAATATAATA
>JABUQX010053214.1:0-26674 GCA_015478945.1 Trachelipus rathkii
CCTTTATAGACATTTTACCAGAAAAGAGGTTTAGAGTTATGGGAAGCAGTTAGACAAAATGTTGTTCCAGTAAAAGGATAATCCCAACTATTCCTCTCATTTACTGTCGCTCACCTTGAGAAGGGAGTTTGTGTAGGTAATGTCTTGGGTTTCATTTTTAGCAGGCGAAGAGGTACAATACTGTATTCGGTCCTAGTGTATGATAATTCATACTGGGCTTGTTTGTTCACATTACCCTGTACTACATAGATGCTGTCTTTTGGCAGGGGCACTTATTAGAATGTTTCCCTCTATTCCAGTTCCTTTTTTAACTCTTCACCCCTGGTCGGTGACGTAAATACTGACTTGCTGGACCCCTGTAGTTCGATCAAAACGTCTGGTTTCGCTCTTCCATATTCTACTTTTTTCTAATATGATATTGTGTTAGATAACATTCCGCGGTAAATGAAATGTCGCTTCCTAGCATTAAAGGTTTGTTTCTTGCACCTTGAACTCTCATCTTCTATTTCTTCGATCTTAATCCATCTTTCCATTTTACTTTTCGCTCTTTTTTCTTGATAACTTTCTTTTTTACACTGTCTCCTCTCATTTTGCCATCTTCTCTAAATAATATTCTTTCTTTCTTTTCGTTTTAGGACCCTTATCTACTGAGTCGGTAGAGAATAATCTTCCTTTACTCAATAACATACTATCTCTTTTGGACCATATTGCTTTTTTCCAACTTCTTCATTCTTCACCTCTCGGATATGTCTTCTTTGGGCTGCTTCTCGAAAGGCCATAAGATATTCTTTTTGTGTTACGTCGGGTTTTACCATGTCCATTTCATGGAGGTTGTATCCCCTTTCCCTTTTCTCTTGGAGAGAAGGTCCTAGTGTTCCCTTGGTCGCTTTATGCTGGGATTATGTAGGAGATGTGCCGGATTGCTGTCGCGGGTCTCTACCGGTTTTTTGCAGTTTCTGCGGCGGGGTTTTCCATTATCTAAAGTTTTGCTATTTTTGTTCATTGGGGGTGGAATGAACATTTGGTAGTCAGTGGGTTTCTGGGGAGTTCCAGGGCTGGTAGTCGCCCTCTGCAGGCGGTAGGTAACTGCTGAGCTTCCCTTCTCCTATGGTTGGTTGGATGGGCTCAACGTATGTTGCTGTGCGGTGCAATAAGGGCGAGGGATTCTCAGCGGCATGCTTTGTGGTATAGATGTGGTCCTGTTCTGACGCTCACATAAAGATTTGGATCTTGCCATTGTCGTTTTAACAGGAGATGTTCTTTTAATTGGGCTTGTGCGTGTCGGACCATCTTCTTCGGACATGGTGCCGTTTATATGTTCGGTGTAGTCCTATTACCGTGTTCTTTTCACTGTCGGCGGTCGGTTTCTATTGTGTAAAAGTGTTGGTTGGTGTCCCTCACGCAACTTCTCTCCTTTTTATTCGGCTTCTATTGCACTCTCATGGACCTTGGTTGGCTGGATAATGAGGGGCCTGATTTTGGTTCCAATATGGTTTACTAATCTCCAACCATTTGCCTATTTTTCCGTTTCCTCTTTGGGCAGGAAACCACCGAGTGGTGCGGAAACTCGGTTGGCCTTTCTATTTCTCAAGATCTTTTAATAAAGCTCCATTTGAAATTTGAGATAAATTTACCTAATCAACTCATTTAAGTTCATCTCGGTGTCAAATATTCGGAGGATCTTTTCTTTAAGGTGTTCTCCATCCCTCCTTTCATTCACGTTTTGTATGATTTCCTGTAACTAAGAGGTTTATGCTGCCTTGATTGAATACTGCTTTGTCATCCAGATCGTGCAGGCGGCTTTGATATCTCCACAACCTATCTTTTAATTCCATACAAAATCAGTAAAGATTGAATCTCTCTCTCTCCCGATACTCTAATCAAAATCCAACATTAAGTCGTAAATACTGTTTTTCTGTCTTCTTCCGGCTGCAAAAAAAGGTTTTTATTGCGCCAGGAATGTCTTCAATCGGGGTGATCCTCCGAAAAAACTCTACTATCGCGTAAATTTTAATTTGTCATTTTTCAGACCTCGTGAATAGAATGCTTGAGATGAAAAGTGCTAGGTGGGTTTGGCAAAGGGTGAATCTTTTGATGACTCTCAGTTAATAGGGCTCGTAAGGATTGGCTACCTGGGATTGTGGGTGTATTTTGAGGGGACTGTGATGTAATGGGGTTGCCGAAGTTGTATAGTTTTCCCCATATAGTGGCTGTGTTAATTAGGTGTTTTGGTTCAAATAATTTTTATAAATTCTGTGCATATAGCGTGGTGAGAACGCGGGGTGTAGAAGCAATACATTAGGGGGTGGAGGTAGGGTTATATGGAACTGCCGATATTTGTTGGTGGGATTGAAAGGGATTAGGTGCCTTGGCCATGGCTGCGTCGGATAGGAGTTATGGGCATCTTGTGTTATGATTGTTTTTCTCATATGTATTGGGATATCATTTTCCAGTGTGGCATTGTCTGTGATCCGTGTTTTGGGTTGGGGTATTTAGTGGGCGCCATAGTCGTCCTGGACTGGTTGTGTGGATGTGTTTGCGCCATAATGCCTAGGGTATGTTTTGCCACTGTGGAGTTGTTGCGTGTGATGTAGTGTTATTAACGCGCTTTCTGTCTCCGGCCAGGTGGTTAGTGTATGGCGCTTGATTCTGCTGCTGGTGCATGGGCTGATGTGTGCGGGGACCGTCACAGTGGGTGGGGTGGACGCGGTTATCTCTATGGTTTATTTTGTGTGACTGTGTATCTGTTAGGGGTAGCCTGGGTCAGTTACTGCCCATGGGTGTAAGGTGGGTTACCCGGTTCATTTGTTTTCTGCACCTTCACGCATTGGTTGGCGGGTTTCAGTTTGGATAATAGGGCCGGCTGAAGGCGGCCCTATATTTCTTTGCGAGATGCGTTGCTTTGTATTAACGGCAGGGCGCGCAGTAGGCCAGATCTCATATTTCTGCTATAATCATCAATGTGTTTGTCGCGGAAATCTGTGAGGCCGTGTCCATGTTTGTCATGGTTTATGTTGTGGGAGTGATCGAACCGTCTTCGGGTGGTTGGAGCGTGTCTTCCGGCGGCCTTTAACTACTTTGACTGCTTGGAGCTAAGAAAGATGTGTCGTATGAGGGGGTTTCTGACTGGCCTTTGTTGGGTCCAATATGGGAGCGCGGTGTTAGGGATACATTGGCTAGGGGAGAGTTTGTTTGGCCTCTCCATCTTTTTCTGGTCTTATGTCTGCGTTTCCCTATTTACTCCGCGCAACCCTATTTTTGCCGTCTTTGCTTGCTACGGGTTTATGACCTTTCATCATTATTACCCTCATTTCACTCGAGATTCTCAACATCTCTCCTTCGTCAGCAGTACCATCATCTCTTTGCTCATCCTGGGCGAGAGGTGTCTCGGCTTCGTCATTGCCTCCTCCTTTCAGCCCCTCCTATAGCGCCTGGGGTCACCTTCGTGCCCATGCCCAGCGGAACGGGTAAATAATAGACAAGAATGTATTTGTAGGAAATAGGGTGAGCATGAATACTTAATAATTGCACAACCGCTAAAATCGGGGGAAAAATCCACCATCTTGTTTAGTATACAATCTCACGAGAATATAATGCCATCATAATTATGTTCGCAGTACATATTTTGGGTTGGACGCTTTTAAACAGTCTTTCTATGACTGTATGAAACTCCAAACAGCAACTAACCTAGTTGTCGGTTATACTAATATGATGTTAGTCGGCGGATTCCTTATATGGTTGGGAGCTGAGCTATAATTTTACCTTCATGAATTATTCTATATAGGTGGAGGGTTTAATATTGGGTTTTATATTTGGTTTTTTGAGTTTTATGTTATATTTATTGACGTATTATATAATTATTATGTATTATTTTAGGAGTCATAGTATGTGTGTGTTAGTATGTGTTTGTATGTATAGTTTTATATTTATATTAGATATTTATGTATATATTAACGATTACGTTTATTAGTGATCTTTGTATCTATATTTGAGTAATATATCTATCTTTTTGTATTTATATTTTAAATATCGAGGATTTATATTAATAATATTATATAATATAATCTATTAATAATATAATATATATTGAGTATAGTATTATTTCTTTAGATTGTGATTTTTAGTTATCCGTTTTTGTTATTATGAATATCAATATTATTCGTGTTATGCAGTATATTATTGTGTTTATATATCTGTATATTTAATAAATCCTAGGCCTATTACGTTAATGCACTTTGTAAAAGTATATTGGGGCACTTTACTAGCGAATATTTTTTTTCAATTTTCTAGTAATTTATTATGCGTTTTATATTATATATATATATGATTTATACTTTATATATTATTATGAGAGATTATTAGTATGTATATAGTTATATTATTTATCTATCTTATATTATATATTAGGAATTATTTATAGATTTTGGTTATTGGTGACTTATTATTTTAATTACGTTGGGGTGTTTGTGTATTGAGGTAGTAATTTAGAAATTTTTCATGCTAGATTAGCTGAAAAGATATGTTGTGTATGGTGGTTGCCCAAGGTGTATTTTTCAAAGACATACAGTTGTTAAAGCTTGGTGAAATGGCTAAAAAATCGATAATGTTGTCTAACGCTTGACCTTGTATGCTACTATTCTACTATACTCAAGACCTCTCACTTATGTACTTACGAGTGAACGGGATGTTTTACTGTTTTGCATTCCTATATACTGAGGTGGTTTTTATAGACAGAAAATTGGCAATTCGTGTTGAAAACCTTAACATTGTCTTCCTAATATATTTTATACGCTATTTTGTTATATTTAAATTTTTTTTTATATAGATATCTTTATATTTTTATTTGTCAGGAAGTTTTATTTTTTCCAATATTTTTTGTATGTACATTGAAGATAAAACAATATACATTTGGCTTCTAGTAGAGTATATTGATAGTCTTTAGAATAATATTATATTCCCTAATATAGTATTATTTTATTTTAGTTTTAATATTTTACATTTATATTTTATGTTTAGCGTTACTATGTTGCATTACTAGAACTATCTTAATATTTTAAGTGTAGAGTTTGGGACCTTGGGATCATTCCTTACAAGCGCTTGGTTCTCTAATTCAGTTATGAAGAGAGGTATAAAGGTTATTATTTATCTTTGGGGGTACCTACTCTCTATTGGGTATCTTAATATATTTTTAATATTTTAACTATATTATATTATATTATCTATATATTTTATTATAAATATAATTATATATATATTTATATTATTATGATAATTCCTTATTATTTATATATATTATTTATATTATACTATTATATATATATAGTATTTTTAGTTTAATTGTTATTATATATTAATTATTTGTTTTAGTTTGAGTTAATTTTTTATGCAAAATGACTCTATATATGCATACGGTACCTGTTTGTATATATTTATATATATTTAATTATAATAATAAAATTATTCATCGACCCCCCCCCCACCTTGTAACCCGTTATGCAGACTTTCCCAATCAATAAATAAAATATCAAAAGACTTGTCTTTTAGACATATATATTATTATTCATATATATATTATTATATTTTATATTTTATATTTAATTATATTTATTTATTTTTTTATTATATTATTGTTTATATATATTATAATTAATATAATATAATCTTATTTCTTTTATATATACTATATCATATATATTTCTTATACTATATATCTACTTATATATTAAGTATTTAATATATTATTAATTATTATATTATATATTAATTTAATATTTTAAATATGTGGTTTTTATTTTAGAAAAAAGGATGAGAAAGAAAGAGAAGTAATAGTTTTAGGATATTATTCTTCTGCGACCACAATGAAACGATATGTTAATGTCGCTGTTTGTTGATAGAATTTACCAAAGCAATTACATTAATTTAATTACAAACTGTAGCGAGGCTACAAACTTCTATGAGTTCCGTAAAGTTTCGATTTCGTGGCGTCTGGCTTCTGGCTTTTTTTCGTTTAAATGTCTTTGCTCAAACTTTCGCCTTCCACAGAAACGGACAATTAATCGTTACTCATATTTGTGCTGTGGGCCAATGGGCTTGAAAACAGCTCCTTTTTTTTAACCTCCCCATCCTGCTTACTTGCGTCGCTCTTTTCTAACGCTGCAATGCCAAAGTTGAATAAAGAAATTAAGGAAAAAGAGAATAGTAACTAAAGGAGATGTGATAAGTTAATAAAGAATGAATTCGTTTTTTTATCTCCTTTGCAACTTCCAATTTTAGATTTTTTCTTAAGATTGAAATCTCTCTCTCTCTTCTTGATTTTATGTGTATAAATCTAAATTAATGTTATTTATATGTTAAAGTTAGTAGTAATTCTTATTCATTAATTCAATATTATCTTAAAACTACTTATACTAAGAAAGCTTTTTTCACTTAATTTAATCTAAATAAATTTAATTACGAGGATATTAATTTAGGATATAATGATGTAAATGAAAATAAGTTGATAATGTAAACTTCGTTTCAATCTTCGTTATTGCTGCTACACTAGTAACAATTTTACCAATTACTGAATAATATATATTGATTATATGGATAAATACATAATCGTAAAGGTCTTTTTTTTTGAAAATAAAGTTAAAGCAGAAAAAGAAAATACGACGTAGGAATAATAATAATAATCTTTGTTCACAAAGACTACGAATTAATATTTTTTAATTTTATTTGTTCAAAAAATATTTATGTTCTTGGGTGCTTAAGAGAGAGTGATCTTTTGGCAGCGAAAGTGGATTTCGAGGGATTTTGGTATATGGATACTGAGAAGTGATTCTAACTAGTCGTAAAACTATTCTTTGAAGTTTTATAAGCATATATATAGGATGGTGTTTATAGATAAGCTGGATAATGAATAAGTCATTAGAGAGGATATGGGGAGCGGTTGAGTGAGGTTAATAGGTAGAAGTAGGATTAGTTGGTACTAAGTATGGAGGGATTTATGGATTTGTTTGGTTATTAGTAGGTTGCGGGTGTCGATTTGAGGCCAGAGGCTAGGGGTTTGGGGTAGGATGGTAAGTACTTACTAGCATAGGATTTGGGGGATATAGGTAGTTGTAGTTATAATAGAGATAGTATACGCTAATGGTGGAGAGATGCTGTCATTTATGAATGGCATAGTATATGGCGTTGTTGTATGAGACTGGTAATAGGGCGTGATTTGACTGTAGTGTGTTATATGTTTATGTATACTGATTTCGCTTTATTTAGAAATTATTAGGTTGGTGTTTATGATGCCATCTCTTAGAGTTTTATGATTGCTGATTTGTATCTGGTTCCTTTTCTCATACTCTTGCGTTCTTCTCACATACCTTTGGTGACCCAGAGGGGTGCGACGTGGTGAGCTAGATAGCAGGCTGGCTGTCGCTATGAGGTTGTTCTGATTACATGGAACAATACTGCGCAGTACGTGTTGTTCTAGGAGCATTTCGGGTTCACTTGATCCTTTCGCATCATGAGAGCTATGCCTAAGTTTGGGTTTAGAGGTTGTATGATTGAGAGGTTTCCCTCATTTTGAATTATTCTACTTGTCAATTCAGAAGGAGGGCACTTAATGGAAATGAACTTCTTGATCCATATATTTTTTTTTATCTCTGTTGTCCAGCATTATAGGGGGGACTTTCTATTGGAAGCAGGATGAGTCATATTTTATAACCAAGAATCAAACAAGTAACACTATACAAACATATTGCCATCTTTTACCGTTCAGTATAAATACATCATTTTTTTTTTTCTTCGGAAAGTATTGAATAATAGAATTATTATTTAACAATATATTTCGATATCAGCTTCATTAATCTAGTTATTTTTTCATAAAGACATATGTATTTATTTTGATTGTTAGCCAGTTATTGAAACGATTAAATACACTACTTCGTAGTTAATCCATTAAACTAATATATTATAAGACTATATTGTGTTTTGATTGTTAGCAGTATAAGCATTTATAATTAATCCTTCGATGTTAAATCCATTTATAATAAGTAATTTATTTCATTTATCTCTTCTTGTAGCATATATCAAATACAATGTATTTGACTTTAACTGTTCTTTGAGTTCATTAATTAATATCATTAACATACAAATCTTTGTCTGTCGTCGCTCAGCTGCGAAATACTTTCTTCCGTTCAATGGAATAATTATCAATCAGTTATTACTTCTGTGTAAAACTATTTAAATGTCTTATTTTGTAACATATATATTAATTCATAATTAATTAATATTATATTTAATCATTATAACTTATTAGTTGTGGTGGTGCGGGTAGGGGATATTGGAGACTGTTTTTTAAATATATATTTTAAATTTATATAGATATATGAGATGTAGGTAATTGGAGTTTTTTATGATACAATTAAGTGTTTATTATAAGACTTATACTATTAGTTTTTAAGCTTGTGTTTTTTTCTATTTACTGGGGTTTTTTTTTTGGATGGTTTATTTTTAGATGGTTTTAGTTGTAATTATGGTATACGTCATTGGATTATATGAGTTTAATTATATGTTATATACTAGATTTGTCTATTTATGAGTTTATTGTTGTATTATGAAGGGTAGTTATTAAGTTATGAGTTATAAATGTGTGTACCTATTTATTTCATAGTAATTGAATTTTATTTTAGCTGCTATGTGTTATTATTTTTATGTAAGTACGATGGTGTTTTGTGAGTTTGTTCTTAAGGAGAGTTGAATAGTTTGGGTTTCGATTCAGAATATTTGAGTGGAATTTTACCACGAGAAGTTTTAAGATCTCTTTAATTCGCTTATGTAGGTTATTTGTGTAGTAATCTGTGTGATATATATACAGCTACCGGAATAATATTGTGCTTGAATATATATTTAGTATGTGTATTATCTATATAGGAAGGTGTTGTACGTTTTTTATCTGTGCATATTTTATGAACTGTTGAGTTTTTATAATATTATGTTAGTTGGTTACTAGCTAGTTTATTATATTTATTGAGAGTTTATTTTATTATATTCAGTTTGTTATTTTGTATTTATATTTTGGGTATTATATATATAAATAGCATATATTAATTTGTATTTTATTATTATATATATATTATATATAGTTAATTGATTCATAATAGGTTTTATTGTTGTTTCTGTTTATTTATACTTATATTATCCCGGTCATACTTTGCTTGGAGAAGTAATTAGAGGGAAGACAGTGTTGTGATTAGACCATTTTATCTCATTTGTTTACAGTCTAAATGCGCTGACACGAGTAAGCGTCATGCTAACATGTTTACTTATTAAGTCTAGAAATTAACTGAGTGCGTGGGGCGGTTGCTTGGTGTATCATCTTGCAGAAAGCGATCTTTCCGCTTATCTGTGCATGGCGTACAAAGGCTGATCCCTGATTTTGTTATTGCGTTTTGATTTATGAAGGATAGAGATTGTGGGGAATTATTATCACTCTCATGTAGGCGCTATGTTATTTGTTCGTAAATAACAGATCGAAATATATAACTTGTATCTTTTTTTGATTTTTTTAAAATAACTGTATGAGTTTTTGAATAAAAGTACTGTAAAGTACCGTAGTAACTTTAGGTAGCGTACCGGGCTTATCAGTAATCATATATAGTTATCCGGGTTCTGTACTATTGTATTGTATTTAGTAATCAGTGTTACCCCTGTATATGGGTTTGTTATTATATTGGCGTAAATAGATAGTACCTTTTTGTGTTCGCTTAGTATTATGATACGTTACAGGTTGATTATATGCTACTTTTTTTGGTTTTTTTCCGATCCTGTTTATATGTATTAATAATCATATAATGTTACCTGGGTACTCGTAGTGTTATCCTGTATATGTATAATACATATATGTACCGGGGTGCGATGTTGGTATTGGATTTTATGTCTCTGTAATATGTAATGAGGATGTGTCGATTACTATAATTACTGTTAACACGACTGGTATTTATTATTTGTTATATTTTAATTAGTTTTTAGATATATGATACACTGTACGTATTTTTGTTATAGGGTGTGTTTACAGTATTATTGTTGTTACGCTTCTGTATTTATTCGTTTTATATCAATTTTACGATATAATTGTTACCTGACTTTCTTGGTTCGCTGTATATGGTTAGTTATAAGATTACACCCTATACTTGTAATACCTCTCGTCCTATACAATATGTGTTAAATAGGGGCCTACAATTTAAATAGGATGTGACCCGGTTTCACTTAACCTGTATATACCGTGACATTATGTTTCAGCACGTATATGCAACCCCGGTATATGGTATTACAGTTTAGCATATATGTATGCAAGGTAGTATAATGTATATTTTACAGCAGCGATAACTATGTACGTTTCGGCGAAGTTTGGGAGTACTGTGTGGTGTATTGGTTGAACTGAGCATAATGAGTATAATCACTGTTATAGAGGATATGGTCTGGCTGACATAGTTACTAAACATTAGATAGTGTAACGGATTTGCCAGTAACGCGGTTTTGGAGTTGTTTAGTATCGGGGGTACAGTAATAGGTGCTAACTGTTTATCGTGGAGTGGTCCTGTTGTAATTATAATGTATTAATTTATTATTTCATATAGCACCTTATTTTTGGCAACTGGTATATTGTTATTGATGGGTTTTTTACACATATATGTACCCTTTCTGTTTTATCAGTTATTATTATTCTCAGAGTCACATTGCTGGTACTGGTCTTTGCCTTGTGACATTAATGTATATTAGAGGTTTGTGATAAAGGTTTGTTTACCTGTCTGTTTGCTCTGGTCGTCTGTATATGTTTATTAGCCTTTATGTATTCCTTGTCCATTTTTGGGTAATTGTTGATCCTGTAGTAGATTTTTGTGTTGTATTGTTATCAGTTTTTTGAAAGTTGTAACATCTATTATTGTTTATCCATGCCGTTCTGAGGTATGGCTATAGTTACATGCTTGTAATATCAATGTTTGTATCCTCCATCGTAATAACCTGTCATGGATATATTTTACATATCAATAATGTAATAGGTTTATTAATGTTTTATTGTAATATTATCTATAATGTCATTACCTTATTTTCACTGTATTATCTCGTACTTAACATATATGTAACCTATCCTGTAATATGTTAATATACATACTATGTACCCCAGTAAATGTTAATACATATAATTATTGTACATCTTTTAAATTATATTATACGTATTATATCAATAGGTATTTTGTATATATTTTTTACATATAATATGTTACCTTTTCACTGAAATGAACTAACTTACGTAAGTATTGCTACCTCCTGTTATAAATGTATATTTTTACATATCATTGTACCTTTCCGTATATGTTATAATTACATATATGTACCATTTCTCCTTGTTATAATTGTTATTCATTAGCATATATTAATTGTACTCTTTTTTTTTTATCCTTTCCTTCTAGTATATGTATTATATACTGATCATATTGTACCTTTCCATGTAATTTAGGTTGTTTAACGAATACATTAGATATATGTTAATTCCCCTGTTTAAATATGTAATTGAAGTGTAACGGGATGAATATATGTATCCCTTGGAGAGGTGTATAGGCTTATTCATTACTTACTGATATCCTTGAGTTTGGGTGCTTTCTTTATAAATAGTATAAGTTTGCTTCTATATCAGCATTTAGACGAGCTAATTGCGTCCCTGTGATATGTATATAACATAAATTAATTTGTATCCTATTAATCTGTAAGTATTTTTGTGAGTATCATATTATTTTTGAGGTCGCATTGTATTATTTGGTTAGTGAGAGCTATAGGGCGTTTGATAATTATTGTTATTCCGTCCCCTTATAGTGGATTTGTATAGATTAGTGCGATATTATGGTACCTCGGCTTGTATGTATGTGTATAACGTCATCATTATTATGGAGGTCCTTGGGGTTGTTATATGTAAATACATATAATGTGGGAGCCTATGTCTGCGTGTGAGGCTTAAGTGTGTAAGTTACCTATCTAGGTATATCGGAGGCCACGTGTAGAGTCGTATTATTGAGATTATATTGATTTTATACAGGGTGGAAGTGCTCGTGAACGCGCTGTTATTAGTGATGATACATATACTTGGGTTACCGGCTCTGTTCAGTAATGGTCATGATGTGACATATGTGAGTGCTAGGCGGCCGCTGTTATGAGCTGTGCATAGTGAGCAGTTAGTAGTACGCGTCGGTGAGGGAGTTTATTTGGGCCTGTAGTAATGTATTGAGTAATGATGAGTGGACCCTGCCTGTAATTGGAAGTTATAACGTACCAGTATATGGATCCCAGCGCTGGTATATGTAATAGATGACAATTAAGTGTACATGTCAGATTTATTCCCTTCTATGTACATTATTATTGTTATCTCCTGATATGTATGAGACATAATTTGTATTCTTCTCGGTATGAGACTGTATATGTTACATAAATGAGAGTTGCTGTGGGGAGGGAACTTGTGGACCCACTGTAAGGTATGTATTAACGTTTTGGGTCATTTTAGTGATCGTATAGTGTAAGTTTCCCCTGTATATGTGTATGAATACATGGATGTAGTTATTTGTTAGACCGCGCGGTGGATTTAATGGAAGTAGTAGTCTAAAGTTGGGTAGCTCAGCCTGTATATGTAGTGAATGTATCATGTAGTTAATGTTAGCGCGGGGTGTCTGGGTGTATCACATGTATATTGAGTTGAGCAATATCATATATTGTTAGCGCGGGCGTTCCGAGTATTATGTCATTATACATAATATCTAACCCCTGTAGAGAGTAATACATTGATTTTCAGGATGCCCCTGTACGCTTATTGGCCGTTATAAATATATACATGAATCACGCATTTTCTCATTGTCCGGTGTCACTGTATGGGAGCTGAATAGTACGAGGTGAGGGACCCTTTGTCGTTCGCCTGGTGAGTATTGGGTTTTGTAATGATGAATTGCGAGTTCACACGCTTACGGTTACAATGCGCTCATTGGGATGTAGTATTATTTTGGCGGAGCCATCAGTGATTAGGTTATATTACATTTATCACTGAGTGTTAGCCTTACTGCTCAATAGTATCTCGTTAACATAGGTATGTACCCAGTGAGTGTTAGCGGCGAGGATGTAGGTAGTCAGTACTATGAGAGATGGTGTTAGCCGGGCGGGTGCTCTTGGGGTTACATAGTGTATAAAGTATCATGATAGTGTGAGCCGGGTTTGTCGGATTGTGGTATTTATGTGGTTGGGGTCGTCTGGTAGGCGCTGTGTTAAGGCTGAGGAGTAGCAGTACTATGTTACCGTTGGGGCCTAGGCTGATGGTTCGCGGTGAGTAGATGATTTGTGGAGATGTGTGGATACATATGTAGTTTGTATGCTCCATACTCTGATTATTGTTTTGGAATGAGTAGTTGGAGATTAGGTATGTGTTACCCCTAGTATATAGTATACATGGATATGGTTATTCTAGATAGTTGTGTACGTGGTGGTACCGCCTGTACGATTAGTATATAAGGGTGTTATGTGGTGGTAACAATATAGATGTACCGTGGTGGTCCTGCTAGAAATAGGTTGGATAATACATATAAGATGTACGCTGCGATTCCGTTAGTGACTGCTATTATAGTTGGGGTATACTGTGATATATGTAGCGCGCGTGGAAGGGGTTATAGTACGAGGTAAATATTGCTGAGCCCTTCCGTGTATATGTTGTTTATACCTATATGTTTACGCAGGCTGGCCTGGAGTAATGTCAGATATTGAATCAGTGGAAGTACGATGTATGATGATAGAGGCTGGAGTATTTGTCAGAGTATACAGTTATATGTAGGCTTACTGTAAAGTATTGTTAGCTATTATCATATACTGAAGCGCGTCGCTGAGCTGAGAGTTTCTGGGAATATGGGTTAACATTAAATATGTTACCCCTGTATATGTATTATTTACGAGTACAATAGGGTGAGTTCGCGGACGGGGATTTCCTGTAGGACATGTCAGTTACGTACATGATTATGGTGTATCCATAGATGATGATGAGGTATACATATAACTGTACTTTCCAGCCTGCTATACAATATATTTACATATATGTAGCCTTGTGCTGTCATTAGTATTGGTATTAGTCTCATATTAAGGTGTAGGAAGTTAGCGCCGTGTTCGGTTCCTTAACGTTAAAGTATGTACTATACATTATGTTAAGGGTAAGGCCCACGTGTACATAAGTATGTATAATAATTAGTCCTGGGGTGTTGCTTGCAGTTTGTCCTGGTATGAATATTGTATAAATTACATAGGATGTTATCGCGTGTGGGTGGTGGTGGGGGCGGTGTGGGTGATGCCTGTATAAGAGGTGATGGCGTAGGTATTGCATGGTCACATATAAGGTGTTGACCGCCTGTAGATGCGTCATTTAGTAGGCATATCAGTGGAGCACCGGTTTTCCTGACGTATAGGTAATGAATACCATATATTGTGTTACCGAGTGGATGCTGACTGTGGGGTATTGCGGGGGTCTCTGTTGAGACGTAGTATGTGTACGAGATGTTACATAAATATGTACAGCCAGGTATTCATCGTCATATTGTTTATAGTAATAACAAGTTATTATTGGGAAAACCTGCAGTATGTTATATATATTGAGTAGTGGGTGTACTCTTTCCTGTAAGGATAGTGTGATAAGTTGGGGTTACATATAGGTACGCGTTAGCCTAGTATATGTGGTATAGTGTAGATTTCAGATAGTTTTAGGAGGTGCTCCCTCTAATGATGTTTGTAGGAGGTGATATTGATGGATCCTTGTGCCGTTTGTGGCATCGTGAAATTGCTGAGAGCATGGAGCGAGTTATATTGGTCACCGGTGACTGTCGTAGTTAGTGTAGTATACAGCTTGTGTATATGTACCTTTGTACCGGGCGCAGTGTGGGGGCTGATGGACAGTTGGTCACTGTAAAATAGTATATACATATATTGTACCCCGGTAACATTTGTTTGTATATGGCTGTGGTCTGTTTACATAGTAATGTTAGCCCGTTGATTTGGACTTGTCAGGGTACGAGGAAGGTAGTAGGTTAATTGGGAACGTGATCCCTCAAGGCTTGGCTAGGAGAGTGTTGCGACCAGGTTATACGATAAGGGTTGAGATAGATTTGCAATGATGTGGGGGAGGGCTCTCGCTGCTGATAATAGGTTGGGGGGGATTACGAGTAGCTGATATTGATGGATACCGTGAAGGAGTGGTGTTATGGTCGATTTGGTGATAAGGAGTGCGAGGAGTCGAGTGGCTGCCTGGGAGCTGGAGTTGAAGGGTGTTAGTAGATGGCGTGTGTGGGTTAAATCTTGGTTTGTGAGTCTGCTGTTATATCGGTTGAGGGGTGTTTTTTGTGTGTCTGCGGGTGTGAACTCTTCCAGGATTAACGCTATTTGGATTTTATTTTTCACGTGGATGGCCTCTGTTTAGTGTTGTATATGTCAAAACCTGTTTTACTTCCGATGGCATCAGAATGTGCTTTTTTTTAAAGTAAGATGGAGGTGATAGTATAGAGTAGCAGCACTTCTGCTGTGCATATGTATTAGTACACTCTATGAGTGAGTAGGCCGGGTGTGCATGTCTGTAATTTAATTAGTATTAAGCGTTGCATAAATTTATGTTTAAATGTTCCGGGTGGGGCGTCCGTAGTGCATGCCTGGTAGTAAGTGTATTATTACAATGAATTATTCCTTATTTGTTTGTTGACCGTAGGTTTGTGTCGATCGTGCTGTTATATTGTATTCTTTTTTTTAATATAAATAAGATGGAGGTGATAGGGTTGCTATTGAGCAGATGTATTTGTCAAAACCTGTTTTAATTCCGTATGTCATGTATGATCGCACTAGTTTGTTAACTCCGGTTACCTGTACTTAGAGATACTTGAGTTTGACATTTATGGCATTTTAATGTTTAGTCTGTCTACTGTTATAAGTTGTATCTTTAAACCAGTTTTAATTATACTATTTATACTTGCATTCTTCTTCCTTTTGAAGAAATGCGTCAGGTGGAGAGCCGTGTCTTAATTGTTATTACATGCCTCATATATGTATTCATATATGTTGGTTTTATTTTTTTTGCTTTATTTGTGATATTTGGTGATTTGATTCTATAATTTTCTTATACGCTTACCACTTACTGGGATCTCTATCCTCTATGTCCCTTTAGTTGCGGTTGTTTAATTTATTTACTCTGGTGTTTTCTGTTCTCTAGTTGCTGCCTTGAAGCCTATTTTATATACACTGTATTTCTACTGTTAGCATGCTACTCTTATTTTTTTTATTGTTGTTTTCCTGTAAATATGGTACTACTTACGTTATATCTCTTTCCGATGAATATGTTGGGTCATTTTAGTACACCCCTTGTTATATCTTCCTCTGCTTGAATGTTAATTTATGTTCTCCATTATATCTTTCCTTATAATGTATATTACCTCCTACTTAGTTTCATCTTTACGCATGAATGTTTATTGCATTATAATACATCCCATGTTGTCTCTTTCCGCAGGATTTTATTATAACAGATCTTACGTTATATCTTTCCAAATGAATGTTGTAATTATAATACATCCTACGTTAAATCCTGCAAGATTGTAATGTCATTATTGTATGGTCAAAAGTGATTTCCTTACTCATTAATGCATGTCATTACAGTACATCTACCTTATATCTTCTTCCCACGAGAAAACCGGGTGCTTTAAAAAACTACGCTTGAAGCGTTATTTTTGTGGGACGTGGGTGGCCTAGTGGTTAGAGCATCCGGTTATTGTTAACTCTGCCGGGGTCCAATGTTCGAATCCCGCTGATGAAGAGTAAAATCTCCGGTGACTCATTCATTTAAAATAAAGGAGTAATGTAGGATGTACATTAATGACACCACTTACAGTTTTTTAACTGGTGCATAGAAAACATGGTAATTTTCATTTTTCAATGACTCAAAAACTCTTATTATTTCCCTTTCAAAGCAATCTACATCTCTAAGAGGTTGGGTATTTTGAAGCGCCTTCAAAAAAATTTCGCCACATCTCAGCTGCTTACTCTTTATAAAGATGCCATTCGCCCATGTATGGAATATGCTTCACACATCTAAGAGGATCCCCTCATACAGCCCCTATTGGAAAAGTGGAGTCTAAGGCTCTTTACCTCATGAAATAGGATAGTGTTCAACTTCGGAATTCAAATATATAATGTTGGTGAATTGTTGGGGTATCTTTTATTTAACTATGGAAAATTTTGCCCACTTACCATAGGTTCATTTCCCCCCCTTACCTTAATTTCATTTCCGTATGTAGATAAATTTAAATTTCTATTATTATGCAATATCTGGAGCTTCTATAATTATGGGTTAAGGTTATCGCTAAGGACTATATATATATATATATATATATATTTTATATAATATATACTATTATATTATAGATTATATAATATATGCATATCTTCACACATATAAAATTATACATCGTATTATATGAAAGATTATCTTGTACATCTTGGTTTTATTGGATCTTATTTGGCTCGGGGGTTTTTTGTTGTCGGCTGAGTATGCTTGATGTACTCTATATATACTTATGTTAAATAGGTTATCCGTTTACTGGTATTATATATATAGAATGATATGTATATTAGCTTAGCTCCTAATTGGCTATCTTATAGGGTACTGTTTTTTACTCTTCGTTTGAGTGTGTTGATTTTTGGAGCTGTTATATGAGGTAAGCGGTGGCTGCCGGCTGGTAGGGACGTCCGATCTTTATATTTAGGTTTTGTGTGTTATGATATTGATAATGGTTATTTGTTATTGAGTTTTGTTGTGATTATTAACGTCTGATATGATTGAATATTATATATATAGTTATTTGGTAATGAGTTGTCTTGTGTTAGTGTATTGGTTTGGATGTGTACTTATATGAATGCGGGGTGGTTTTGTATATAGGTGTACTTGTTGATTAAGTGTATAGTATAGGTTTATCGGTATATGTAGTATTACCTATTCATTGTAAGTGTGTTGAAGTGTGTGAGTTATTGTATTAAGATATGAGGTAGTTGTAGTTGGATTGTTTTATTTGACGTATATTATTAGTATGTATTGAAGGTCGTGAGGATAACTTGTTTATGGGGACGTGATTACGTCTTAATTATTATTTATTGTGTATGCATATTTTGGGTATATGTTTTTTGTATCTTTTTTAGTGTATTTATGACTAGGGTAGTGTAGGTGGGTTTATTATACGTTTGTATTCGGGTAGCTTTTTCCGGTTTATCTATATGAAATGTTACTAGTGTTATTTGGATTGATTCTGGTTTATTCAGTGTTACGGTGTTTCCCTGTTTTATTGTGGTGGTTGTGGTTAGGAGATGGCGTGCGGACCCGTCTTACCGGTTTGACGTTTGGTTCGCTTGGATGGTGTCAGTTGCTTGGTTTTGCTTTTGGGCGTCGATGATCTCTGATTGGCTGGGTTTTGAGGTTGGTTTTGTGTGTGTTTGTGTTTGTGTTGTTAAGCTCTATCCATGGACATTTAAGTGATGGGATTCGCTTGGCTTTCTGCATTCTTATCGTGAGATCTAATGTGGATGCATTTTTGTTCAGGGCTGTGTTGGGATTTACATGGTCGATTTCCGATTGTTGAAGACAGAATGAGTTCGACCATAAAAATACAATGTGTTGATTAGTATATTATGCTTTATTGGAGAAGGATGCTACACATTTCTATGTATTCACAGTTTAAAATTTCGTGAATAATCACGAGGTCGACGGCTGTAGTAGTTTGCCGTCTATATGCATTAATTGGCGAGGGTGCCTTAAATATGTCAGCACGTACAGGCTTGTAAATCTGTGCATAAAACCAGAGTTACATGATATTTGAAATTTTTATTTGTAATAAAGATTATAGCAAAAATGTAAAATGCAAATACGACACAGAAACGTATTTACAAAAAATGAAATAGCACCTTTGTTGGATTAGTACGCTACTTCCGCAAACTTGGTCATTACACGCATGGATCTTCTTCCAAAGTTTTAGTTACACATGGTTCGCGTGCTTCCCCTTTTTAAACAACCAAAATTAAACACGTTACATAGATTATAAAGAGATTGTAGTGGGCTCTGACGGAGGGGGACTCAGAGGGGAATGTTTTTTCCAGGTACCCCAGATGGGAGGTGGCGGAGTGATTAGCCACCTGACTACCTCCACAGCAATCGAGCCATAGCGGGGTTCCGAGACGCCTGCCCCGGAGGGGTGTATATATGCTCCTACCGTCGCTCTCCCGCTCGGAGGAGCCGAGAGACCCTTGGGCATACTCCCTGTCCAGCTCTTGGGTGATTTACCCTACGGTACTTTCCTGGTTGTTTAGTGTTCAACTAAATAAATAGAACAAATTAAAACTGTACGTGAGTCCTGTGTCGTAAAACGTAAAGGGTCCTATATATTTTTGAACGTCTAGTCGGTGGTTTTTCTTTCACTCCGTCTGGTAACATTTTCGCTTAGGTAAGATTTAGGGTAGCATATATATAAAAAGAATTAAAAAAAAAAAAATCAAAACTGACGGAGTCGTACATAACAGGTGCCGTACGTATCCTGGTTCTTAGAGTTATATTAGGGTAGGATTACTAGTGATTAGTGATCTTTACTTAGTTGTTTATCGATTAGTTCGGATTATTGGTATTTAAGGTGAGACCCTCAGTGTGATGTGGTATTATTATATTATAGGCTGATATTTGGTTTTGTGTTTATATGTATTATTATATGTATATAACTTTTATATTATTTCTATTTGTTATATTTATTGTTATTATCTATATATAGTAATTTATATTTTTTATGGTTCATATACTTTGAAGATGTATTTTTATGGATATTGTTTTTTTTCTTTTTTTTCTGTTGAGTATGTAATTATGCTGGTTTTCTTGCATTTGCATTTGCTTTCCATATACTAATTAGCCGTTTTTCACCTCTGTGTGTTTTTTAGTAAGAGAATAGCACCCGTCTGCTATAGAAGAGCGAGCGTATGGTAATAGCGTTGATGGATCTGTGTGTGGTGTAGGTTGGGTGTGTTGTGGTAGGAGGTGTGTTGGGTTGTGTGACGTGGTGCTGTTGGAGTTGTGTTGGTGGTGTGTGTGGTGTGTTGGTTGTGTTGGTTGTGTTGGTTGTTGTGTTGGTTGTGTGTGTGTGTCTGTGCCTGTGTGTGTTTGTTCGCAGTTGTTCAAGGCTGGCGTTTCGTGTATTTTGGTTCGGTGTCCTTGGGTTGTGTATGTCAATGTAAGTGATTCTTGCGGTGGTTAGATGTGTTAGGGTGTGGCTGCTTGTATGATGTGTAGTTATTAAGCCTTTCGCGGTAACAATGCTTCATATTATATAATTATAAGATTGGTAGCAGTTGACCAGTAACTTGAGTAGGTGTCTATGTTTGGTTGGTGGTGGTCTCTTTATATTTTCTCTTGGTGTGGTGCTCTTTTGTTTATGTCTGTTCGGTTGTTGTTTTGGTTGGTTTGGTGTCTGTTATGGTTGGTTGGTGCTGTTGGGACGTTCACGAGCGTTTTATCGTGTTGGCAGCTCTCTTTGTTACTGGACTTTTGTTGTTTATTTTCTCTCTACGTATTTTTTCTCGTCTTCTTCTTCACTGTTCTTTCCTTTCTGTTTTCTCCTCTTTACTCTTTTTTCTCTTTTTAGTTGCTCTGCTTTTGTCTCCTTTGGTTCTATCGTTCTTGGGCCTGTTCTGAGTTCGTTTTTGTCTTTGGTCATGTTTTTTTGTTTTGTCCTCTCTGTCATGTATTATGTTACATCTTATTTAGCGCTTTATTTGCTGTTATTATATTTAGTTACATTTTTTAAGTTAGTACGCGGTGAAACTATATGAGCCTATGAGGGGTGGCGGCGGGGTCGGTGATAAGTTGAGTGATTTTTGTGAGCGTATGTTATTTGATCCTGATTCCGCACGATATATAGCTGATAGTATGGTAATATCTAGCTCGCAAGAGTGATTGGGTTTTTGCTCTTGAGTGAGTATACTATGGTGCGCTATAGTATTTTAGCGTGAGTTCGTTATCACGATGGGAGCCCGTGTTATATATATATATTATATATATAATATTTCATATATTAATATATATATATATTCTTATATATAAGATATATATATATATATATTCTACATTTTATATAGTTATATGCGAGTGAGTTCTCGGAGTTTGAACCCACCCAAGATTATTATTTACACACATTTTCTTCGACTAGCATCTACCATTACAGCACACTTCATTAGTGTGGTCTCTTGAGAGTCGTCGGATTTTGGGTACAGGTATCTTTCGTTGCCCAGAACCTAGGCTGATTTCGAGATATAGTTAGGGGACGGACGTCTCGAGGTTGTGTGCTTTTTATCACTGTATTAATTAACTAAAGATATATATATTATTTTAAATATTACAAAATAGTAACCTAGCAAAAAGTTTTTTCAACTTAAATATTTTCGGATCCATCTTGTCAATTATTTAATCCTGATAGATATAAATTATAATAAATTTCTTTATTAATTTTTGGCACATAAAAAGTATTCGCTATCACTCATTTTTATTCTTTTTACTCTGTATGGTCACTTAATTTTTTATGTCTTGCAAACTTATGCTGTACATCTTTCTATTATTTGATGTTAATTTTTGAATAATCTCGTATCTGCTGTGGTATTGTATGCTGGGCTGGTTTTTTTTTGTTTCAGCCCCTTGCTTTGCAAACATTTTTTGTTCGATATTTGTCATTTGAAGTTATGCGTGGGTTGTTGTTTGTTTTTTTGTGACTGTGTTGTGTGTGTGTTTTATTTTCTTTTTTATTCCGTAGTTTGTTTTATTTTCTTGCTTAGCTGTTGTGTATGATTTTAAAGTACCTATTTTTGTTTTCTTATTTTTGGTTTGTCCTGTATGTATTTATTTGAATTGTTTTTGTTTTAAGTTTTTGGTTTAACTATTTTTTCTTATATCTCCATTTTTTATCGTTGTCATTTTTTCTGTTTGAGCTTTGTTCGCTTATATGTATATTTTATTTTATTTATTTTTTTATTTATTTCGTGTATGATTTTATTTCTTTATTAATATATATCTTTCCCCCCGTGTATTGTTGAGTGGGAGGGTGTATTATTGAGATCTAGTGAGTTTGTAGGTGGAGTGAGGAGGTGGATATATATAGTGGGTATGTATAGTGGGAGTGTTGAGTTTTATTTTATGGTTATGGTGTGTGAGGTCTACCATGATTGTCATATATGTTTTTTTCTGTTTTTTGTTTATTAGTTTTTATTTTTCTTCTTTCTCCTTTTTTATTCTTCTATTTTTTTTTTATTTGTGTTTATTTATTCTATATATTCTTCTTTTTTTCTTTTTTTTTTTGTCTTTAGGTTTTCTTGTGTGGACTGGACTTTCTATTTGGACTTCTTCTATTTCTTTTGCTTTTTGGTGTGCTTTTGGTTGTGTCTATTATCTTCGTGTTTTTAGGTCTTCTGTGGTGCTTATTTCTATTGGATTTCCTGTTTTTTGAATTGTATTTTTCATCTCTAGTCCCTATTTTTATTCTTCTTTTTTTAAATTTGTATCTTTTTTTCTCCAAGTTTTCCATTCGTTGTTTTTATACCTTTCTTTTCATGTGTGTCTGTTTTGCTGTGCCGTGGGTCCGTTTCATCTTTTTATTTTTAGTGTTTCTTTTCATGGTTTATATATATATCAGTTTTTCTGTTTATTTCACTCGTGCGTTACTTTTCTATTTTCTTCTGTGATTGGTTTGGGTTTTGTTTTATTACTATTATATTTCATACTTCTCTCTTTATATTTCATTAGTATTGATTTTATCGTTTTGTAGTTACTCATTTATGCTTTCTTTACGTTTACTTGTTGTTCTATCCTGTTCGTGTGAGTTTTTTTATCTTATTTTTTCTTTACTTCTTATATATCGTTTCTCAAGCGTGGGTTCCTCACCTGCTTTATTCAGTATTCTTATACTTAGTTTTTATTTAAGTATTAGCTATTTCTTTCATTATGCTTTTAAGTTTTTCATTTAAGGAATATTTATTTTATTTTTACGTCTTTTTAAATTTTTATTTCTTTGATATATATATATATATATATATATATAGCTCGTGAGTTTTCATTTTGCCCCGGTCGTGCTACGTCTGCTATCTTGCATATGTTAACTTTTAGCTTTTGTTGTGGATTGGTCATTCGTATTTATTTCTATTCTCATTGTTCATTACGTTCGGCTTTCACTTTTCGTTATTCTTCTTATTGAGTTCTTCTCCCTATATTATTAGTATTTGACTATTTATTATTAATCTTTATTCTAGCTATTTCATTTCTTATTACTATAATTCGGTTCATTAACTTTAGTGTGTCTAATTGAGCGTTTTACTTTCCTGGCATTTATTCTCATATGGGTTATCTTGTGCTATCTCATGTTTTTTAACTGTAACCACGCAGTTAAATACCTGTTCTGGCTGGGTTTTTTTTCTTTTTATTTGGGAGATTTTCTTTATCTTTTCGGTTTTTCTCGTTTCTTTTATATCTCTGTTCATCTATGTCATTTTTACTTGTATATTTTCATTTCCCGGTTTATTATCTGATTTTATATGGAGTTACTTTTTTTTTTTTCGGTTTATGATGTATCGTTATTTCATTATTATTTTTTCGTTTCTTTTTTGGTTTTTTAGTGTTTTTTTTTTTTTGCTTCGTTTTTTTGTCTCTTTGTCTTTTTGGCTTTATTATTTTCATCTTGTCTTTACTTGTCTGATCTAACTTTTCTATCATTGCCTGTGAGCTAGTGAGTTTTTAACGTATTTTCTTTTAATTTTTCATTATTGTTGTTATTTATTTTCACTTCTATTAGACCGCCAATATCATGAATCCAAACTGTAGGTCGTTTATGGGTTATACTCGCCCAGGCTTCCCTGATGGTGTGACTTTTTTCTCCTTTCTTTTTATATCTTTTTTTATTCTTTTCATCTTTTTTTATATCTTTATTTCTTTATCTTTACTTAACTTCTCTTTGTTTATTGGTATCTCATAATCTCATCTTCACCGGTTGTTGTGTGCAGGTTTGTTTTTTTTGTTTTGTTCGGCGACGATTTTTGTTGTCCCTCTTTCTCTTAGCCTCTCATTTTATAAATATTTATTTAGTCAATTTCATACAATATTCAGGTAAGAAAATCAATAAATCTATTCCCACTTCATAAAGGCATGATATATTCAAGATTGTGGTGTTTGTTTCCCTTTAGTTTTGGTTAATGGATCCATTAGTATATTTTACTTCACTTTAGTTTTGGTCAATCTAGGTTTAACATTATTTGTGGCGGAAATGTAAAAAAAAAAAAAAAAATCATATCTCAAAATACTAATAGCTACATGCGAAAAAAGAATCCATACATTACTTTTTTGAATTCCTCTTTTGTTTTACGTTAGATTAACTTTAGTTAGTAACACCTTTTTAAAATAAAATATAAAAATAATAAATAAATAAAATATAATTATTTTCTATTTTTTTTTTAAGGAGCAGGGGACATAGTATATTTTATATATTTTTATAAATTATACGTTACTTTTATATTCTATTTGTTAAAGTCATTTACAACGGCAATGTATTTTGGTAGGGCTCGAGTCAGACGGTGGAACTACAGTGGGTGGACGTTTTCGCCATACCCGTAGGGGAGGGCGGTGGAACCCCCGCGACACAACACCCAAATATCAAAGAGCGGCGGTTCGGAGTACCTCCTCAGGAGGGGTGGGGATATTTTAGTCAATACACCCGTTATAGTTCCCTGGTAATGGCCAGAGTAGACCCCGACTCCATGCCTCATCGTGGTGCGGTATACACCTTGGGAGGTATTTCTTAGTTAAAAAAAAGCAAATATTTTAATAGAAAGTCTTATTTATTTTTACGAGTATACCAATAAAATCATTGTCTGCTAAATAGGCTCTCTAAATCATACTTACTTATTAATTATTAACCATATTTTTTTTTTTATTTTATTTTTTTTTTACATTTTCCTATGTAAAATTTTTACCAGGATTCCAAAAATGTAATTCTTTTTTCGCTTTTGCTATTGTAGTTTTTGAGATATAATTTTTTTTTATTTTTTAATTTTTTTTTTTATTTTTTTTTTTTTTTACATTTTCCGGACTAAAATGTTACCAGGATTCCAAAATGTAATTCCTTTCCTGTATCTATGTAGTTTTTGAGATATGAGTTGTAAGTTTTAAAACCAATTATCACCTAATTATAATATAATACTATATATATATATATATAATATATATATTATATATATATATATATTATATAATATATTAATATGATATATATATATATACATAAATATATATAATATATATATATATACTATATATATATATATATATATATATATATATATATATATATATATATATATATATAATATATCATTAGATTGGTCCTTATATATAGAGGTGAATTTTTTTTTTTTTTTCGAAAATAAAAGGTACGACCCTCTAGGATTTTCCATTTTCAATCAATCGGAAAAAAAATCTACTTCTACTAGCTTTTATGTTTAAACATGATTACAATTTCAAACTTATTGATATCAATTTTTTAAACCATGCTTAAAATATCGAAAAAAATATAATGACAGAAATTGTTCATAATTTTTTGAATATAGTAATTGTGCATTTGTACACCTACAATATAATCGGAGAATAAGAACTTAACCTATTATTTTTTTTCCTTTTCAGTATATCACGGGTATGGCCCAGGTATGTTTTTCGATAGTCTTGCACAACCTTAAATAAAAAGAAGAAACTAGTAATTTACTTTACGTATTTAGGTTCAAATTACCAAAGAATTATATTTAAAACTGATTTATTTAAAAACATTTAAAGCTATATGAAATATATAGATATGTATTACAAAATTACACAGCGATATATTTTATAATTATTAGTTATCTAGTTTACTTGTAAAACAAATTGTTTTTTTCTTTGTTTTTGGTAAATTTGTCGTTAAATTCTTCCATTAATTTTTCTCTTCTTTCTGCTGTGTCGTTTACCGCATCCTTAATGAAGCTACAACTTCTCTTCCTTTCATGTAACTTTCTTGATTTTTCCAATCAACAGGATCAGTTTGTAGGAATTCTTGTGAAAGACCAAACCTGGTAAATATATTCTGCAACCTGATGCTAAGTAAATCTAAAGGAAGATTTTTATTTAGGAAATTTTCCAAATCATCTTCGATAAAGTTTATTTCTTTTTTCTTCGACTTGATGGTTTCAATAGTTTGTGACGGTATGCGTTGTTTTATTAATGTTAAGGTTATCTTTCTCCTCATGTCATCGTTTATTTTTTCATTATATATATGGAAAAAGCTGCACATTCCTCACTTAAACACCATAAATGACTAATCATTTTACGAATTGCTTCTTCAGCAATAGATATATCGTGGTTTTTGTATTCAAAAAGGATTTTTAAGAAATATAATGTCGTTCATGAGAGCATCATTTGCATTTGTAGTAGAAAGCCATGCTTTCACATAACATTTTATTGTAAAGCAACATATTCGTTTTAAATGCTTTCTCCTCTGTTGGTGTTAATTTAAATTGATTTCTAAATAGATATATTTTTAAGCAATATATTGTTTTTTCC
>JABUQX010053215.1:5000-20000 GCA_015478945.1 Trachelipus rathkii
TCTGACTTGTTAACGCACAATTGATTAAGTTGTATTATGACTTGAATCGTTTATTTCACAGATTTTTTTTCTTTTTTTTTTGCATCTGATCCATTGTGGAGAGAGACAAGAATTAATAAATTAAGAATGATAGATAAATTGCTTATGAAGAAGTTATGAAGTTATGAAGAAATTATTATAGAATCAATAACGAAAGAAATTAGTAAAAGCTTCAGGTATGATAATATGATGTTCACAAGGTAATACGAATTTTTTATTGAAAGGAATAGACATCAATGATAATCCCCATGGTTAAGTTATTTATGTCCAACATACTGTAACAATAATTTCCTTTAGTAGTAGATTTTATTTATATTTTTATTCTGACATTGAAGGTTCTTGAAGTAAATTCATCCAAAGGACAAACAATTTGGGAAACGTCACAGTAACCTCACTAAAGGTGTATATACTTTTTAAGATGGAAGCATAATTTGTCTTTCAATGATAGTTGAATGAAAGATGATTTTCACCAAATATAATAACATTCCTAGTGCCTAATAAGAAACTTACTTATTATATGTTTCTATGATATTATGTCTTTCAATGATAGTTGAATGAAAGATGATTTTCACCAAATATAATAACATTCCTAGTGCCTAATAAGAAACTTACTTATTATATGTTTCTAATTACGTATAAGAATTAAAGTATCATTGAATATGTAAATATATTTATATATTTATATACAAGAATACTAATTAATTTTTTTTTTATTTTGGGGGGAGGGGCTGTCTCTTATCTTTAACTGCCGTCTTCGAGACTTGCACTGAAACTAGTCTTGATTGTTCTCCTCGAAATTGAAGGAAAATATTAAGCGATTTGAAGGTGATCAAAGTTTTCAATAATATACCCAAATTAGTGATAATTTATACGGAAATCACGTTTCCAGTTTCTGCTCAAACTTGAAAATTTACAAATAGATATTTAGTATACGGTGGATGTTACGATTATGTGCGAAATGTCGCCGCCTCTTCTTCTATTTCAAATTTTTAGTCTTTCGATTTTTTCACCTACAGCTAAATTGATTTGTTTTGTTTATTTATCTCATAGCTCTACTGACTATACAAATTTCTTCGCCTATCTAAGCTCCAAAATAAAACATTCCTTTGTCCACTTCTTCCCTTTTAATTAGCACTCTACGTGATTTCAATGTTCATCATCGGTTTGCTTTAGTTATCAACACAGCTGTTGAATTCGCCATCATTTCTCTACTCTACAAAAATTTTGATCATTTGGTGCAGTTCCCTACCTACACATCTGATCGTCTAGGACCCTAGGAGCTAAATCCAACATATGAAACATTTCCACTTAAATTTCCAGTTTTTCTATTATACTCTTAAAATCTTTATCACATCTTCGGTCCCCGCTATTGCTTTCCTGTTTTCTCTGTACCTGATTATTTCTTCAAGTTTTCGAACCTTTCAAGCCTTCAGCAACGAAACTTTCTGAAAATCTTCTGTTCATCTACTAGTCAGATTTTACAGTCGTACTACGTTAATCCTAATCCTTTTTAATAATTCTGCTTCGAAGAGGAGTCTTCTGAGTGTGGGCAGATGCATAACCATGTAATCTCAGTGACATGGTGTGCATATATATATATATATATATATAATATATTATATAATATATATATATATATATTATATATATATATATAGTGTATATCATATATTTATATATATATATTATGATATAGTATATATATTATATATATATATCTCTTTGACCAATCTGTAGAATCATACACACGGATAAATGAATATTTAAATTAAATATGAAAATATATAATTTTAAATATATTTATGGTTAAATACAAAGCTTAATAGCAATATATGTTTAAATTTTAATATATTTTGAATATTAACTTCAAATATAAATATATTAAGCTTTAAAATATTACGATTTGTCAATGGTTATTCTACTTTCATTAAACAAAATCTTTAGTAATATATAAGTACGTATGTTAATATTTTTCTTTTATAAACTTAACATTTTTAACTGTTTAATGTAAGTATTGTTTATTCAAGTACAATTTACATTTATAATTTATATAGAAATAACGAACTACCACCATCGTATATGTATGCCCTACTAGAAGAGAGCGGATATTTAACCGTATAATATATATAATATATATATATATATATATATATTATATATATATCATATATATATATAATATATATATTATATATCACCTCATATATAATATATATATATATATATATATATATATATATATATATATACATTTATATATATATATATATATATATATATATATATTATATAATATATATATTATATATATATATATATATATATATTATATATATATATATATATATTTTATATATATATATATATATATATATATATATATATTATATATTATATAATACATACATATATATATATATTATATATAAATATATATATATATATATATATATATATATATCTATATATATATATACTGTCAATATATATATATATATATATATATATATATATATATATATATATATATACTATATATATATAATATATATATAGCTGTATATATATATATATAAATATATATATTATATATTATATAATCTATATTATATTATAATATATATATATATATATTAATATATATATATATAATATATATATATATATAACTGTATATATATATACTGTATATATATATATATATATTATATATAATATAATATATATACTATATATATATAATATATATTTATATATATTATATATATAATATAATTAATATATACGTATATATATATATATATATATATATTATATATATATATATATATATATATATATATATATATATATATATATATATTATATATATATATATATATATATATATATATATATATATAATACCAGTATCATTTTCAAGAGGGTCTATCTCATGGCACTCTCTCTCCCAGTCATCTGGTATAACATCTTTTAGTAAGTCTCTCCAATCTTGTAAAGGACATTCAAATGAACAGCCTGGTATGGTCAGTTCATGTGGAGGATTAACGAAGCTAGTGTCATTTTGATAGTAAATCTGAAAATTCATTTTACTGTTAGAAATATAATCAATTTTATTATTTAGTTTAAGAATAGTGCACTCTACAATAATATGGTGATCCCTATATTGCAGGAATGAACTTACATCTCTTTATGTTTCATATCAATAATCATCAAAAAGAGAATTCATTTACTTAGGGTAAAAAAAAATCATTCCATTTTTCTATAATCAAACTTAGTCCTCTATGGTAATTTCTATTTGAAATTGATTTTTTTTATCTTTAACTCTTGAGAATATGAATGTATTTGAAAGAAGAAAAAAGAAAAAAAAGGAATAAAATAATCTATAAAATGAAAGCTAAACTCTAAAACTCGTGCCTTTACAAAGAAGATCCTTCCAATCTGATGAAGTTCTATCATTACAGTTGAGGAGTAAGGAGGAGCAATGCCATTGTAAACGCCCATTGTATTAAGGAGGGCGGAAACAGTTAAATCATGGCCTGAATACACATACATCTTTTTTTCATTGTCTTCATCACGTGATTTGCTTTCCATATTTTCGGTTATCTTCTTTAATAATGGCCCGCCTCTAAGCCTCTTTAACTCTCGAGAATATGAATGCATTTGAAAGAAGAAATCGGTCTCAATATTCATTTCGCGGTATGTCATTGAAGCCCATTTAGGAATAGTCAAATTGTACAATCTCTGTAAAAAGATAAAACAAAATAATAATAACAGAAATTTAAACCCTATTCCAATTCAGATTTTCTGATGTTCTTTTTACTTTTTACTATTTATCTATCTTCATTAATATACACTATTTATTTCTTCCCATTCTTCCATTATTCTGTGAAAATTTGTCTTTACCATCCTTTTTCATTTTTTGAAAGTGCTAAAATCACTTTATTTTCCCAATTTATCATCTTTCTTCCTCTCAGTTCGACACGTTTCACTCCAAACATATACATATACGATCTTAATTTATTTTTCCATTATATTTTCCGTTTTTTTAAGGCATACTCTCTCATAAGTTACTTTATGATGATTCTACATTATGATTCTTTCCTTTAGCTTAACATCAAGGCTTCATTCCCATTATTCCAAAGTACCTATACCCAGATGCTCCTCCGTTGAGCGTCTTTTTTTTACTATAAAAAAGCTTGCATCCCACGGGCAACTCCATATTCGAGAGGGAAGCTCTTCTAGGGCATTCCTCCCTAGAATCCACCTAAGCCTTAAGGCATTGAACTTCACACTAACCGACGTTTCAACTGGTTTGAGCCATAGTAGGCAGCTTAAGCTGTGATAAAGGCACTTATATATCGTTTTTTTTACCATAGCACCGGAAATAAATTCCTGCCACCTTCTTTTTGACAATCTAAGAAACTTAAATTCAAAGTATTTGCCTTGTGTTTTTACCGTTTTTGTTTTTTTTTTCTTTCCTTTTACCCATTTCCTACGAGCCCGTATATATTTATTGAATTTTAACTGCTTGGTTTATTATTATTATTAATATTATTATTATATTTATTATTATTATTATTATTATTATTATTATTATATTATTAATTATTATTATTAGTTATTATTATTGATTATTATTATCTTATTATTATTATTATTATTAATTATTATTAATTATTATTATTATTGATTATTAAAAAACAATTAAAAAACCATTACATAGAGTATTGTTTACTTTTCTTATTTTTTTACTCTAAGTACACTGCCTATGTATAGTTAATGTAGGTTTATTTCGCAATGGGATAGGATGAGCTGCAAAACCTTTTAATATTGTGTGGAAGTTACAAAATAATGTCGTCGTTAGCATAGAATATGGCATGAAGAAGACGACCTACCACTCATAGGTTATTTTTGATCCATTTGAAGCGTTTTTTTTTCCCGTCGTAGTCCTCTTCAACCTCTGTCAATAACAAACCACCCCAGTATACATCATAGTAAATCCCTAAAGTTACCTTATTCTTAATCATTAAATTTCTTAACGACATTGCCAACCCGAACCTTTTTTGAGTAATGGACTTAAGGAGCTTGATGAATTATTTCTTCCCTTTAACACCTGGGAGGTCTATGGAAAACTTTTTCGACATAATTGTCTACCAAACGCTACCCCATTTCAGACGCCTCAAAGCTCTTCGGATAATTTTCAGACTAACACCATTCGAACATTCTCATATGTTTACTACTAGAGCCTGTTACTGAAATGCATCATGCTTGTCATCATCTTGAAAGTCAACAAATGGTACTTTTCCTATGTATTCTCCATGCTCGGTCCGTCTACAGCGTCAATGATAAAAATGGTAAAATGATGACCTTTGAATGTTTGTTGAGTTAGTGATAAAGTATGAGGTATGCTTTAATGAATATTGAAATTCTTTACGCTTTTGCACAACTCACGGCAAAATCCATTCAAGGAATTGGCATTAAAAGGGTGTATATACCCCTTCAATCTAATGTCCAAACCGATCTTTGGAGGTCGCAACACAAGCTTTGAAGCGAGGGATTGTTAATACAAGATTGGAAAAATAGATGAGGCAAATTAATTTCATAGAACAGATCAGAACGAAGTACCCTATTAAGCAAGTCTAGAGGGTTTTCAGTTAGAAAGTATGGGACAGTTTAGCAGTTGCTTAGGGACCATTGGCTACGTTTTGGGTAATATAGTACAGTCACTTGGTAAATGTTTCGATTTGGGTGGGCCTGATGTTATTTCGAACTGCCTTTGTACGTTTCAAATAATTTAAAAGGTACAAATTCTGACCTATGCAAGGTACAATTCTGCACACTATGCACACTACTTTATCTTTTCGTGGAATGAAGAACAAAACATAGCACTAGGCTTGATCCATTCGAAAAGTTTTGTCCGTCGTGGTTCCTCTTCAATTATCTGTAATAACAGACACCGGAACACCTAGAGAAATACCTTCCAGTTAGAGATATTTATGTTGACACTACGAAGACACGACCCTAGTATTTATAATTCTTACCTGTTAATTACCTTTAACATTCCATTTCCTTCCAAAGATGTCAAGATTTAGTATTGTAAGTACTCTGTCATTAACTAAATTTCACTGTCTCGTACGGGTTTCGAATGTTCAAAGTTTAGTAATCCGAAAAGTACGGACGAAGAAAGACCTTCCTCTGCACTTGATATGTGAAGGAGTACCATACTATCAGCATTGATTCTATATTATGTTTAAATTGGAAGGGAGACCATACTACTGCCAGCGTAAAATGTTAAATATTTTAACTGGAGTAGGAGGTTTTGTCGCTGATTACTCTGCAAAAGTTGAACAAGCAGATAGCAATGCTAGCATCTAGAATGAGGGAACAAAATGACCAAGTGTATGCTTCATCTTTTTCCAACTGTTGTAGCACATTTAGCTCTCAACAACGGTCTATTGCTACAGACCCGTTTTCATTTAGCTCAGCATGAAGAGTGCTAGCACTGCTCCTACATTCCCCTGTCTCTTTGTCCGGTGACTGCTCAGGTTTTCAAATGGATCTCTACAGAGGTCTGTTAACTAGTTCATCCCAACTCAACACGCCGATTCCCAAGGAAGAATATAAATGTACTACAGATACCCATACATTTTGTTTGAATTTATATATTGATAGTACTTATCATTGCATTCTAGTGACGGTTTTGTGAACTGCAGAGTTACCTAAATTTTGTGTTCTACAAACAACCTGTTTAAATTTAAAGATAAAAGCATAATAATCTAAGAGCAAACTCGATGGAGGTGGCCGATGGGCTCACACTTGAACCTACATTTGGCGGGACTTCTATATGATCAATCCTTGGAAAAACAAAATCCTTCGCGAAACAAACAACTTTAAACCCGTATTTTACATATGGTATTGTCGACGACACCCTCATTATCTTTTGGAACCTGAGATCATTATACATTCATTCATCAATTGAATTGACAAGAGTTGTCAAATGCTGCAATCAATTCACATACGATAAACTTAGGTTTAATAATGCAATCTGTTTTTAGGACATCAAATGAGTGTTAAATTCTTGATGGGCTCAGTGGTCTACAGGCATGAACTGTCAACCCACTGATAATGGTCTGTAATTGAACTATGGATCCTATTTACAAAGAATGCTATCTTAAAATTTTAGTTTACAGAGCATGCAACCTATGTTCAATTGGACAACTTTTGAGAGAAGAAATTTGCCGCATTAAGTTAAATTGAGTTAAATGGAATCATCTATCTGATAGATCAGGTTGAAAGAAAATTATTTATACCCTTACAATAAATTATATATATACATAAGATATAAATTAATCAGAAAAATTAGATAAATTTCTTCTTCAAAACTTCGATCTATTTGTCAATAAGGAAGAGAAGTGCTTTTGTATTAATTCTCACCTCAAAACTAAAGATACCTCAAAAATTATAATCAGACTATACCATAAGTCCAAACATCTGTCATCTTCTTTAGCAAAGAGACTTTTGGCCGCAAACATCACGTTTGTACCAATTTAACTGCTAATGTAACTGGACGTCGACATATTATTGGCTACACGAAAATAAGATTGTCAGAAAGAAAAATGGCATGTATCAACATTTCTTAAGAGTCCACGGAAGGTCATTGAACATTGCTCAGTTCACATGACCCTTTTCTATTAGTAATATTTCTATAACACTTCACAAACGAATCGTGTGAAGTCCAGAAACTAAAAATTGCGAGGCTTTCTTCACCAAAACGCTTAATTAAGGAGCTTAAATAGAAATTTAATGAATAAATAATAAGAGAATCACAGGTTAAAAACTTTTGATTTTACTTTTTTATTAATCAATTTAAGACTCATTCGCTTTCAAGAACAACCCTCTTAGATGTCTCAAGTATAGAGACGAACGCGTTGTAAAACTAATTTAATATATCTTTCTTCTTCTTCCTGTTATATTTATTTCAAAGACCATATATAAGGGAATTAAATTTATGTACAAAAATAAAATATTTAGAACGTTGGGAATAAAATTTGGCTTTTATAATGAATAATAAAATAAAAATATAATAATATAATAATATGAATAATAATATGAATTAGATAATAAAATTAATAATAATAATAAAATAGAAATAATAATAATAATGAAATAATAATAATTAATAATAATCATAAAATAATTAATATATAATAATATTAATAATAATAAAATATAATAATTAATAATATAATAATAATAATAATAATCAAAATATAATAATAATAGAATAGATAATAAATAATAATAGTGAATAGATAATGAATAAATAATGTAATAATATAATAACTAATACTTATTCTCTAAATTTTTTGACGTCCGACTCCCGACATGTGCCCCTTCGACAGGAGATATACTCGATGCTCGACTTACTTACCTGACCGCGCACTACAGGCTCAGAAATCTTCGACATTGTCGTGAACTCCGACTGGGGATCCGACTAGTATTCACCGACTTCGACGCCGTAATAGCCATTGCATGGCGCGCAGAGTTTTTCGGCTGTGTACCGACTTCCAATTCGACTCCGAGGAACTAATTAGGACGACTTGTGGAGCTCCGAGCTCCGACTTGCCGCGCACCTAGCTCATATATATTGATGTATTGTATGAATTTTACTTATATATATTATATGATATTATATGGTATAATACTGATAATACTACTATAATATATATAATATACGTAGTATATTTAGTATTAACTCTATAGTTATTGAGAGTACGTTATAGTCATATTAGTTGATTATATACATAATATAAGTAGTAGTAGAAGGTTAGAATATTAATATATACTTCTATTATATAATATTAATATAGAGTATATAAATATAAACTAATATATATACTATATTAATAATAAGTAATAGGATGGTACTAATACTAGTAGTATACTATATATATATATAGTCTATATATATTAACTATAATATATATATATATTATAATATATAGTATTGATATTGCTATTCTTTTGTTAATGGGTAAGTTACTATAGTTACAGAAGGTGTTTTTATTTTGGTAAAAAGTATTTTTAGATTTTATTTTACTATTATTATTGTTGTATTATTATTTATTATTTTATTATTAATATTATTTATCTTATTACTTATTATTAATTTATTATTAATTATTATTATATTATTATATTGTTATGTTTGAATTGAGTTATTATTATTATTATGTTTGATTATTATTATTATATATTATTATTAATTATATTATTATTTTGATTATTATTATTCTATGTAATATAATTATATATTATTATATTTATATGTTATATGTTATTAGTTATATGTTTATATATATTAATTATTATTATTATTATGCCATTATATTATTATCACTATTATTATTTATGATTATTATTATTATTATGTATTTAGATTATTATATTATTATTAGTTATTAATTTTATTATTTTAATTATTATTATAACAATAACTGACCTCACAATGTGTGATGTAAGAGTTTTTTAATTATTCAGTTATATCAAACGTTTGGTAACTAATTACTTGTATATTTGAAGTGTTCCTTTGAGTACAATTTGCTTAGTGATACGCAGCTGGCGGCGGAGCGGAGCCAAAGACCAGTGAGCAGTGGAACTAAAATGTTTTGAATGGATCAAGACTGGAGCATACGTGTTTATTGATGGGTGGGGCTGGAGCAGGAGAAGGAGCCGACATGTCGAAGAATTAAGGTGCCGTCGCCCGGCTCCGTAAGTTTATATATTTTTATAAGTAATTCCCATCAGCTCATGCACAAATTATTTACAGTGTGTATTTGTCTTATAGGATTTTGTTGCGCTGGAATACAAAGAGCTCTTGATCGGGTTATTGTCTATCATTACAATTTACCGATATTTATATGGGAAAAAAATATAAATTTTAAATTAGATTAAAATGTTAAAAGAATTATTTTTTTTTTTTTTTTTATTATTTTTTTTTTTTTTTTTTTTGGGGGGGGGGGGTGCATTTCATAAGGAATAATTTTTTTACATTTCTTTGTAATTGTGTACCTCTAGCGTGAATATTAGAATTGAGTACATAGTTAAGAGTGCTAGTGAAGTGCTTAATAACAAAACGAGTGTCATAAATTCTAGTGATTATATGATAGTAGATATGAATACTATAGTATATATATATAGTAATCTATAATATATATATATATAATACGTAGTAAGTCCTAATTACTATATATAGGTATTATGATATATATATATATGCTAGGTGATAGTATATATATGATATACGGCGTATTTAAAAGTGTGACTCCAGGTGAACGGTAAAATCTAAGGTCAATAAAATGGTAAGCGTAGATTTCAAGGATTTGAGGTTTAACATGACATTAAGTTAAGACGTGCTTGGATTTTTCAAAATGTAATTTAGAATATATATACAGATAAAAGTAATAAGAAATTGATATAGTAGTTTTTTTATGTACTACGTATAGTTTTATATAAAATGAGTAAGCTTTATTTCATGATAAGGACTATTAGTTATTTAATAGTATTAAAATTTGTATGTAATGTACGTAAAGTTTTGTAGAGACGCCTTGATAATGAATACAATTAATAATTTACATAATTTTGTATATAATTTTTTTTGTATCGCGGGGTGGGACGTTCGGCTCCCTCTATATCATAGCTCCGTCGCCTCAGTAGCGTGCGTGGAGTGTTTCTTAGAAATAAAAATACCTCCAATAAATTACTAATAATATACTTAAATTTATGGAATAATGATTAAACAGACGAGTTAAATAACATATTCCAATTATCAGATGAACATATAGAAAATAATATAATAAAAATAGAGAAGTGGAAAAATCAATAAATAATTAGATAAAATGAATAATGATAATAATAATAATACATAATATAATATATAAATAATAATATATAATAAATACTGCAATAATGATATAATAATAATAATGAAAAAAAGTTATATATTTTCAATATTACTTTTGTACATTCTATAATCATACTTTTAATAATATTACTGAATTTCTTAAAATTAATAAATCAATATACGCTAATATAATAGGAAAATTGCCACGAAAGAAAATTACTTCGAAAAAAATAAAATTTGTTCCCCCCGCTGATGTCTGTTTCATATCGAGAAAACTATTCCCTTGACTATAACTAAGCGGGTCATCATTATAATGGTCATTAGTATATATAGATATCTGCATATAGTATAGGTAATGTATATATATATAGTATAATCATATAATCAGCTATATCGTATATATATAATATATATATCATACTACTTATATAGTGTATAGTATAGTATTATATTAGGAGTTAATTTAATGCTATCAAAGTGAATACAGCAAAGAACGTATGAGTGATAAGACATAAAACATCATATTATATACGCGGAACGTATATAGTATATAGTATATAATGATAATATGTAAATAGTGAAATAAGTTTGTTACTATATATGGATATAACCCCTAGTAACAAAATGGAGTATTTTATATATACTATATATATTATATATAAGAATATCGTATAGGATTTTAATAACAGAGGCTGTAACTTATAGCTCTATATATAATTAGCTAGTACTGTATATATATACTCATCTAGTTGATTTAGTATTATAGTATATATATAATATTAATACATCTATATATATAATAGTTATATATTATTATATATAATATATAGTGATAGCTTGTGATATATATACTACTTATATATATTATTTATCAGCTGAATAACTGTATGATGAATATTCCGAATAAAAGAAATTAGTTCACAATATCATAATATATGAATATTACTTTATATACTATATATTATTGTTATATATATATAGTACTATATTATTATATTCTAATATATATATATAGTATATATATATATAGTAATATAGTATAATTGATATATAGCACTTCATATGATGAAGCCGAATCCCGGCAACTGTTTGCGAATTCGAATCGGATTCCGAATTGACTCGAATTTGGCAACATTCTTTTGAAAAGTATGTGAATCCGCGAATCGAATTCCGAATCAATAATATAAGTAATATGAATCTCGAATGCGAATTCCGAAATCCATTGCGGATCCTTTGCAAAGATTTTTTTGCCAAATTAACATGTCCCAAAATAATGAAAATACTGGCTTCCTTTCAATCATTTATGTGGGAAGCTTATCGTTAAATAAAATTGCTTCTTTATTTCGGATTAGTGAAATAAACATTCCCATTTGTACAAATTAAGATTAGCATTTGTAATGTAAGTTTTTTTCTGTAAGAATTTCTCAATTTTCCAGGAGCAATTCTATTTCCTCTACGGCGTCCTATTTATTTAACTTGACAATTTAAATAATTTTGATTAGAAAGACAAAAACCGAAGTGGCGAGGGAATAATTATTTCTGTCTTATAAGCTACAGAAACCTTTTTCGCATTTAATATCTGCGAAAATTTCCACATTGTGTGAGAAATGAATGCCCTGTATTTAGAACTCTTTAGATGTAATGAAAAAAAACTCTGGGGATAAAAGAAGATCCTTCCTAACAGGAAAATGGTGCCGTTTGTGCTGGACTCAGCCTATCATGTCTGCTTGACTGCATGTTAGATTGAAGTTCTTGAAGAATTGACTACTATAGTTTTATTCCGTATTATACTATATATTTATATGATAAATGTATATACTATATGATAATTATATTATATAAATATTATATTTATATTATTAGTATATATAGTATATATTATATATCAAGGTATATATATATATAGTATGAATATATTAATATCGTATATAGGTAGCTAATAGATATGTATTAATATAGTAAACTCAAATCGTTTGACAATTATCTCCTTCTTAATTCCTTTGATTCTTTCACTCACATATCGTTTGGTTGTCATAGGTTGCTCGTCGTTGGTTTCTTCTTTCTCTTTCTGTCTTGAGAGTGCTGTAAAAAAAATGGGTTTTGAGTGGTTACGGATCAAAATTTGGTAGCAGGAGTGATGTGTGCTTTATGAGTTAAACAGCTTGCTTGGCATGCGATTTTAATTACTGATTCCTTCTAGAGTTTGTATGCTAGAACGTTTGCGCACTCGTTTTAAATGTCGCAATTGGGTTTCATATTTTCGTAAAAGGTTCCTCTTCTCCATTCAGCTATTTTCGTTGTTCTCGCTTAAATCGCGGTTTCTTGTTTAAACTTTTGTACGCCGGGGAAAATAGTCGAGGATTTCTTCAATTCTTTTTTGGTGAATGTTGATTTTGTTCCTTTTTGTTGTTACCTAGCTTTCGATCAAAGTTTGTTTTTTTCTTTTCCGAAAACGTAAAGGGTGCTCTAAATAGTCTTTTTATTAAATTTTTAAGACACCGGACGGTTTGGTTTTGAAACTCCTATGAGATTGCCTAAGAGTTTGTAGCGAAACGTGGGCGTGGTTGTTTCGAGCGCGCCTGTTTCGTACAATCCTATTATATAGACTCTTACATCACACAGCTTGTCCTCAGTCTGTTCTTCCGTCAAATGTAGAATGTGTTTCGTCTTTATTGTCGTCCATTATTTATAGTTTTCTAAAAACGTTGTGAAATTGAAATTAAAATTCACGAGATTTTACAAAAAATATTTTTCTAATTATGGGTCGAGTATATGATATAATATAGTATTAGTATAGTAATATTAAGGTGTATAAGTAGTCTAACCGTAGTTATAACTATTTATTATCTATTACGTATAGTACTATATATAGAAGTATGTATATATTAGTAAAATATATAGTAGTATATATAGTATTTTGAGAATATCGGGAAATATAAAACGAAATGTCTACAGGGGAGTGCTAGTTTGAAAGAATTTGATAAATGATTGAAGAATGAACGTATTAAATCGAGTTGATTGAGTGGTCAAGAAAGCGGGGTAAATAGAGAATAAAATGAAGGGTGCGGCTGAGATGATTTGATGCATAGTGAAAAAGGAATGTGACATGATTAGTCGGCTTGGGGTTTAGTAGGCGGAGGTATCGGATGTATAGTGTGAGTGTGTGACTGAGAGTCGACCGGCTGGGAGAAGGTTGAAGAAATGAAGGTGCTTCAAATGATCATGTTAAATGGAAGCCTTGGAGAGAGAATATGGAAGTTTGGATCAGAGACGAAAAGTAAGTGCTGATTAATAGGATGAATTGGCGGGGTTTGTGAAGGGGAAACGGTTGTTGGCCCACACTGGCCATAGGCCTGAACCCACATGACGAGCATACCGATGTGAGGTTCCTTCGTGTCAATGATGGTCTAAGATGGATTTCTGGACTTGCCGAGGAGCTCTCTAAAAAGTATAAGAAGGGCGGTAAGGCTGGTTTTTCTTTCCGAATTGCGTCATATTCTTCAAGCTACTGTTACTTTTGTTTCGGGTGAGTGGTACCCACGCACTTGTACCACTCAGTCCCTTGAGAACGGGAAGGAAGGTGAGTGGATGCATGATTTGATGAATTAATATATATATGTTATGATATATAATATAGTATAATATATATAATATTACTGTATATATATATAGTATATATAAATGAATTATAGTAGGTATATTATTATAGGACGTAAGTATATATAGTGTATATATTGATTTTCAGCCCAATAGGCTGAGGATCAGGAGCCAGTTTGATTATTATTTTCTTTTCATTGAACAATAATTGAATGAAGTCAACGAACAGTTCTAGAAAGAATGATATAACAACTGATTAGAACTAATATAACAGTTACATGGAATACTAAATATATATCGAGATTAAAATTGTAAACAGATGATACATAACATGAAGTACGCTCAATAAATATTTTATCAAAACCCTTTATTGTCTTTAAAAATTTAGTTATCGATACTTTGCAACTCATTATGTAATATCATTCATTCCCAATTTATGCCATGCCGGCTAATTTTTA
>JABUQX010053215.1:35000-37782 GCA_015478945.1 Trachelipus rathkii
ATATTTTTTCTTGAAGAAGCTCCTTAAACGAATGGAAAAGGCCCACAGCACTTCCATTTTCAACCACAAAAGTGTCTAGAAGTGCATCCACTACATCCATTTTCTTCATATCAAAGAATCGAATTACTATCGCTAAAACTTGCGTTACAGAAATATCGGTGCTTTCATCAATTATAATAGAAATTTTTTGATTCCGGCATATTTTATTTAATTCCGCTTTTTCAAAGTATGCTATACCATCTTGGATGATATATGAAAGTTTCGTTCTTTTATAATTAACCTTTTTGGCAATATCACTGTCGGGAAAAGCCTTTTTACAAATGTCAAACAAGTGTTCTATATGTGCAAAAGGAATATGATGCTCCGAAAAATAACCGGCAAATAATGCTTCTGCTTTTGCAATTTTTTCGGATTCCGAAATATTTTTCTTTTTGATAAGAAAATCACTAATATTTACCTTTGATCTCGCTGCTTGAAAGTTTTTGTTATGTTTTTCTGAATTTTTATGAGACAAGAGCATTTTCTTACTGGCATTTTTTAAGGTAGTGGAGCAGCAAATACAGTAGCTATTATTTTTATTATCTTTGTCTTGCTTTAGCCAATCTTTAAATTCATCAAGTAGAAGCCATTCCTGTTTGAATGACTGGAAATACCAGGTTTTTATTTTTTTCTTCGGAGATTCGTCTGCCATAATTAATGGAGGTTTATAAAATTTATTGAAGTATTGCACAATTTTCAATTTAATATCACAAATTCACAATAACGTACTAAACACTTTCAATTTTTAGCACAGAACTAGGTGATACTGATAAGATCATAAGAACTAAGCCACACTGTAACACTGCACACACGGTCATGTGAAGTCGAAAACTAACACGTTGAAAACTTGAAACCGGAGCATTGGCAGTTCTGTGACAGAATTTCCAATGTCACAAAATTTGACAGAACTTCTGTCAACTTTCGTTGCCAAAACGATCTAGAATGCATGAGAGCTTTAAAATTGTTGCCACTTGTCTGTTACCTTAAAACTCCTTTTGGCTTTAAGCACATCATTCATATATATACTATATATATACTATATAATATATATATTTATATATATATTATATATTATATATATTATATATATATATATTATATATATATATATATATATTATATATATAATATATATATATATATATATATATATAATATATATATACTGTATCGCAGCCCTCTATAAAGAAAGAGTCAAATGATATTCTAGAAAAACTACCAACAGCTACCGGAAAAGGAATACATTGCTGAAATGCTGGTAAAATTTTTCAGTTGGGAAATGTTAAAAAAAAAAAAAAAAAAAAAAAAAATTATTGTTAATAATTATAGTAATATGAGTAGAAGCCTATTTAGAGACTTTTATACGGTACTCGTTAAAATAAATAGACTTTCCTAGTATGTTTTTTTTTAACTAAAGAATATCCCAAGGGTATACCGCACCGATGGCAGGAGTCGGGGTCTCTCGGCCTTCCGGGAACTACAGGGCAGGACTATTTCCCCCCTCCGGGTAGGGTCTCCGGAACCCCTCCGCCCCTCCCCTACGCGGTATGGAAAACGTCCCCCCCTGTGTTCCCGTCAGCCTCGAGCCCCCTACATTTGCCATGTAGATACCTTTACAAACTAATATAAAATATATATTAATAATATATATATATATCTATATATATATATATATATATATAGATATATATATATATATACTATATATATATACTATAATTATATATATATATCTCTGCCGGCCCGGCTTGAGCTCCCCCCAAAAAACGCCAATATTTTTATTTTATTTAATTTTTTTCTTTTTTTACTCTTCCTAACTAAAATTTTTACAAGGATTCCAAAAATGTATTCCTTTTATCTGTAGCGCTATTTTTGTTTTTTAGATTTTTTTTTTTATTTTTTACCATTTTCCTAACTGAAATTTTACCAGGATTCCAACAATGTATTACTTTTCGCTGTAGCTATTGTAGTTTTTGAGATATGGATTGTGGCTCTTCTAAAGGCTGGCCATATATATATATACATACTATATTATATATATATATTATAATATATATATATATAATAATATATATCATATATATATATATATATATATAATATATATATATATATATCCTATATATATAATATATTTAAATATATATTACTATATATATATAAATAATATATATATATATATATATAATATACTATACTATATATATATATTAATATTATATATATTATATATATATAGTATACTATATATATATATTATTATATATATAATATATACTATATATAATATATATAATTATATATATATATATATATATATATATATTATATATATAATATAACTAGAATATATAATATATATTGCTAAAAGGTGGTGGATATCATGGCCCATGACCATCAACAACTTTTAGCAACTAGTAACACCTAACTGATGTAAAATGCGATCATGGCCTCATGGGCAATTCGCAATCCCTCGTGTGTGGTTTCCAATTTTAACATTGATGACAACTCTACTGCGTCATATAAGTTGCCAGTTTATAATTGATATATACATTAATAAAAAACTAATCAAAGGAGTTCCTAATTTTTGGAAATGAAATATTTATATATTTTAAATTTATGTTTCTTTACTTATTTTTTAAGAAAGTTGAAATACTCAAGATTTTAGCAATTTTTAGGACAAACACTCAAGTACTCAAGATGAATGCCAAAAACTCAAGAACTTGAGAAGAAACTCAAGCAA
>JABUQX010053216.1:0-25932 GCA_015478945.1 Trachelipus rathkii
GCACTCTATCCGAAATAGCCACTTTCCTACACTACTGTGTATAGCGCCTTATAAAAAGTTATTCAATATATTGTCTGAATCGTCACACTTTAGAAACGCAATATTTTCGTTTCTTCAAATGCTTGGTATATACTGTATGATAATATAATTAATTTAATTTTTTTTTTTTACTTATATTAATTATTAATTACTTTTTTTGACATATTTGAGATATATTAATAATTAATAAAATAATTGAATATTCTATATGATATCTATATAGTATTCTCAGACATCAAAAGTATCATTCTTATACTCTCTCATAGAATTTCAATATGTACTTTGACAATATTTTAATCTCACTTAACGCGTCATATATTCAAGGTATATATGCGGGTGCGAGTAACGGGTGGAGGATTAACGCTATAATAGTTAGAGTAACAGTAAGTTATTCACACCTCACCTCCGTAAGTCGGGGGCCCTAACGGATGTACGTACTCTTCTACACACATCGCTTACTAATCAGTATACATGAACGTGTTGTACAAGTTTAAATGGAATCTTCAAAGAACAGTAAATTATTATTTGAGGAGAATAAAAAGTGTGGGTTATATAATAGGCAGTTAATTCCTAACCATTGCTGCATGAAAAACTCTAAATAACTGTATGAGAGATCAAGAAATAAGAGGTGCTACCAATTAGACGACTATAATCTATGAAAGGCACAACGGAGTATATAAGGATACAAGATTATCTAACGATTTCTAAGAGACAGATCCAAGATAATATAGAATTAGCACGGCAGTTTTTGACAATGTAGATATTCTGCACAAGTTCCTTACGCGCACACTACGCTATCACGTAGAACTGCTACAGAATAAGAGATAGCCTAGTCTCACTCGTAATAGAGAATACTTAGTTTTCTATGTGATATTATGGTGATACAATGTCTGTCAAATTTTTAACTACACTAGTACTATCGAGGAACCTTAAGATTTGTCGGTCATACATATATTCGTACTGAGAGAGCTATTTCCAAAAGTACACAATCGCAAGAAGTGGATAATTTAGAAATAACAAATGAAATAACTTCGGTCTCAGGAAGAGAATGAGATGAGCAATGGTAGTAGTTTCGCGAACGATAATAGGAAGCATTATAAGTTCGCTATTTCACTTTCTAGTACTCATACAAGCCATAATCTCAAAAGTAAGAAGAATCGAAGAGGTAACACTACTACAATAGAATGAGTACCGTATATTATCATAATCATGACAGGTAGAGCTCGATAAGACATTATAATGTACACTGCATATGTAGTAGATTGTGCTGATACGTGTGACCTAGTGTGTGATGATGAAAGACTCACACGAGCATATATCAGGACACACTCTCACACTCCGGAAGCTACCGTATTTTATCCGAGTCAATGATAGTCAAAAATTATTATATTAGAAATACTTGTTAGGTGAATACAATGATAGGGCTTCTAGTAATGGCAACTCTTAGAATCGTAGGAACTAGAGAATAAAATAGAAGCCTCGTCTTTAGCGTACATTTAATCAAATAAAATCACTAAGAGAGCACCTGTGGTTCTCGATTCCAATAATTAAATTATGCTAATTTTTATTGGCTAAAAGTTATATTAGGTTCACTAGAGACAGTCCATTCTCGAATTTACAAATGTGAGTAGTTATCTATAGAGCTATATATATATAATATCTCAATTAACACAGACTGCGGTAACTAATATACGAGAGGAGAGTCTTGCACTAATGTAATTAAGTTTACACAACAAAATAATTGAGTCTGAAATACAGTGTATTAAAGAGACATATACTAGAGAGTGAAATGAGGATCGACCCTGAATCCTATCCGCATATACTAGCGTATCGATTTGTACATTATTGTAGGAGATAGTAGTCTTATATTAATTAAGTATCAGTATTATTATATCAGATGAGATAAAGTTTATAATATTTATAACAGATATGAAATATACTATATATATACTATTGTAACTAAATGAAACTAAATCTATATGTTTATTTTTATAGGAGCGTACACAATATACGAGAGAGTACGTTATTCTTACTGAGAGGCATCCATGAATAGTCTTCCTGTATGTGTTACTTTTTTTCTGACTTTCATATAAATGTTTTTCTTTGTAATATTTAACAAACTAACAAAATTTATGTATAAAGATCCAGTTAATACAGAGCAATCTCGCGCGGTGAGCGCGCGCAGATGTTCATGATCCTTATTCATTAATGATTCATGATTACTAGACACCAGTTACTGATTTCACATGCCCTTGTCATGTTCTCGCAATATAACCGTGGATATGTTTCAAGATGAGTGAGTATCTACTATAGGACAAGCGTGACGTAGAGTTCGAAATTCAAGAGGTAATTAACTTGATGCTATCATAGGTAATAGAGTGTTGATTATAGGGTGTTAATGTGGCTATCGGGGTCTGCGTACGAATAAAGACACTGTATACTTCGAATGATATAGCCACCGGTTACAGGTAAAAAATGTATTAGGAATAAAGGATCTGTAAGTACTGACAAGTGAGCACAGCCTAGGTGTCGAGTATAAGAATGGATCACAGAGTAGAAGCTAGGGAAGAGAGCCAGCTATAGCTTATCAATCATAGTGCATTGTATTAAACGAGGGTTACTAGTGATCTCGAGTCGATATAGACACAAGATGAGGTCGTAACTAACAGTCTCTTATTGGAAGCAGTAAGGATGCAACATCCCGAGGGCGAATTCATTCCACTGGCAGAGATAGCTCACTGGACAGTGTTAGATGATATTATGGGCAATATTACACATTCAACGCTATGGATTAGACGGACTTTTACAGAGCTCGTAATGTAGTTGGAAAGTGCAGGATTCATCGTTGCTGGTTCCACGAGGAAAAGGTCCCAACAGACATGAGTAAGTGTCCCATGAATTCTTGATTTACATTCGCGGTATTATCTATAACAATGGTATTCTACTAAGTAAATGCATCGACCGGCCCTGCAAATATCCGTATTAGAATCAGGGGTATATCTTAAGGCAGTTCCCGACTACTGTGTACATCACCTGTTACATGGTAAGTAGCACGCTCTGTATCCTCTCGATGTAAGTAGAGACATGAAGATCTCGTATGTTGTGATCCCACAACGCTCTAGTTCAGATCGGTCCAGATTAACATGAGATTAATTCCTATACACCCGCGAGATACAATAGACTGCACGGAGCCACAAGAATGTAGAGAGATAAATCACGTGGCAGTAGAATCGACGTAGCTCCAACTAGCAATACACTGAGAGAGTAGCCGGGGTAATTCCTTAGTATCGGCATAGTTTCTAGGATTGGAGCGACTCTGAAACGATTTTCTATTTTTCGTATAGGTCTTGATATACATGAGAAGAAATCTTATTGTATATATACATAGTTCCGAACTCACCAATAGACAAAATCGGTCACGCGTAATGGTCAAGTCATTTAATGACCAGGGTATGATTTTATATCATAGACCGTGCAAAAATTGATAGCTTTGATGGTGTACTAATAATGACAAAATATATTTAATTTGTATTATTCGAGTATATTTGATTAAGATTAGTTCTCAGAGTGATTAGAAAATATAATGACAGTTGAGAGTCTCATCTCTTCTTGATCACACGAGTACGGCGAAAGTGCATTATGAGGAGGATATTCCTGATAGGAGTTAAGTGAGCTAATAGATATTTAAGGTTATTGTACGAGAGATACATAATATAAGTAAATATAAGGGTAGAAGGGGTGAAAGGGGTATTGACGTTAGAGATGATTGATGGTCGAGATGCCAGAAAGTAGAGAAATAAGAAATATTAGGTAGACACATTTAATATTTCACTTGTAAGCCTTGGATACTTCTGTACATTATAGTGGGATAATTGACGGTTTCACTAAAACTATCGAAATATCCACTTGAACATCACTCCGTACTATACACACCCTATCCGTAGTAATCTGTGGGACTAATTCTTCTAGCTATCCTATACCAAAATAAAAGTACAACGCTCAGACAAATCAATGTAAATAAGGATAGATTACACTTCAGTTCCTAGGGATTTGTAATACATATATTATTAGGCATATATAAGTGTTAACTGAGAGAATATAACATAATATCAATACGCTTTGTTAGCTATAGTAAACACAAGCGATATACATTCGTTAAAGTGACTATATATAGTATATTATCCGCTGACTGTTGTATCGAGTATACTGGTAAATATAGTAATATACCTTATCCTACAACAGTGAGTAATTGAGTGTCATAGAAAGAAATCTATTCTATCATGTAATTAGGTTCATAAGGTTTAAGGGTTTGTCAGCTGTCGCAGGTCAAAATGGAACGATGCATATACTGTGACTAACGTATATTTATATGAGTTACCCAAATATGTGGATATAATCTTGATACCCTCTCCAATCCAATACAATAGTGAGATTTACTAATACTGCGAGCCTCATCCCACGCATCCCTGCCCATTACAGACTTTCTGAGCACTAGTCGAGTATTCAGACTCGACCAATATAACATAGTACATATTAGGTATGATAATTTTAATCACCCACGACTAATATGAGACTATCATATGCGTAAGAGAGCACACTATCTGACATATCGCACGAGGAATTGAGAGTCATCAGGAAGACTTATAATAACAGATTATTTAGGCAAAATGTTGAGAGAAGGAAGGAAAAGTCCTCCAAAGGAAGGGAGACATATTCGAACATAGCACTAAATCTCTAGACATGGTCTGGGCTCTTCCGAATAAAAGATCAGTTCTAATCGAAGACTAAAAACAAAACACAAGGCTCCTAATTATATAAGAGAAATTCAGCAGTTGCAATTGGAATAGATGCATTGGTGTACGGTCATACACAATGTGCGAGTTTACCACGCGATAACTCATAATCCGCGGACACAAATATAACTCTCCGATATTATATGATAAGACAAACTGGCCATTTGGTTACTATACACAAACGCTTCTATAATATTCTCAGATGACAATAAAAGCAAATTGTAAGCTCACATTACGAGAACAGTGATCTTCTCTATATATAGTCAATGCACGATATTTAAATTTTCAGTAAGACGTCTAATATGTTTAAATTATGTATAAATTTGAGGAGTGTTTCTACAAAAAAAGCGGATTTTACTAATGTGTAAATGATACATATATATATATCTATAGTACATAGTATTACCATACTATTTACTATAATATAGGTATATATAATATATACGGCAACCCGTAGTTTAAATCTTTATTACAGGCAAAGCGTACTACCGAGAGAGAGTATTTTACTTACATATATTATAGTATTAGACTGACTATAAATCAAGTGAAGGCGAACTATGACATAGTAATTATTCAATTACAAAGCGAGAGAAGCAGTTTGTTAAAATATTATTGGACAACTCAATACATATAGGATATTAATGTGTAACATATAGTTGTATAGATGTATAGAAAGAATGAAATGGCTGACAATAATGTAGTATAGGAGCTACGATCAACGATGGTCATCGGATTAAAATGTAATCGTGTTATTTTGAGCAGCATATTATACATTCGTCAAAGTACTCATAGTAGTGAATTATCGCGCTTTGTTATAAGTGCAAGGAGGTAAGGAGACAGTATCACAGTGTTGGACACAATCAAATATACGTAATACATTATGATGAGTGAGAGGGAATATGGTTGAGATGATTACTGGCTAGTACAGTTAGAGAGTTTGAAGCAGAAATGTAGAGTGAGATTCTGAGAATTGTAGTAGTTGAGTTGTTCTGTCTCCAAAGGATATGGAAGGACGAGGATAACTATTGTATGCCTTGTAAAAGATGAATTATCCGGTATCGGAATAACCTAGAGTAAGAAACGTTAACTAGATTTCAACACAAGATAAGTAGCCTAAGGTGTGGTGAACTAATGAGAACTCGGTTAAATCGGAGAAGCGCTACACACTGCTATATGTTGTTGTAGATGTCATATGCCGCAGATAGAGTCGTGATTGTTTGGGCTGAGGGAGTGTACTTACAGACAGTCGCCGGCTCCAGCGAAATGGTAATGCATTAAGAGTGTAAGGGTGTTAAGACAATGAGTCATAATGGCTTAGCAGTTTGAGCCCACATGTCTGGACATAGATAGGTAAGTGTAAGATTTGAATAATTCCAGAGGTAATCTGAAAGTTAAGTGATAAAAGGTGAAGTTGTAGTGTAGGTTGAGGGTAGATAAATTATATATAATTAGATGAGTGTATTTTAAATTTATGATAAAGTGTTAGGGATTACACATATGAAAAAAGGAAAGTCTTTAAGATATTAGCATAGTAGCACTCTATGTTATTCAGAGTAGATATAATATGAGGTTTCGAGTTTATAGAGAAGTATAATTTATAAGATATATAATTGTTATATGATGTGTTATATATATTGTAAGTATTGTGAGTGTTTCCAGTGAGTGGACGAGTGATGTATATCTGTGTACTAAAGTGGAGGTGTTTATAAAAGTATTCTATTTAAAGATAAATATCTTACTCTATTTACTGCATTACGTATCTAGTACTCTATCCTTATCTTACTTTCGAGAGGGATTACTACTTCTCTATGTATCCACTTTTCTCTTCTGCGCTGGTATCTCATTTCTTCTTCTCTGTATTTACTTACTTCATTCTTCTTACTTCTTCATTCTTCCTCTGTTCTTCTTTTTACACATTATGACTCGCTTAAATTGTTCTGAATTTCACTCTTCGAATCCACTTCTTATCCCTTAACATTAAAATGCATTACAATATATTTTGAAACATAATGTGTGATAATTCTGTTTCATACTTTTCTATTAATTTCTAATGAGAAATGTATGAATGTCACAAATGAAGGTAATATGTAATTAATTTTATTATTTTATTCCCTTAATAAATAAAATAGCCATTAACTTATTTAGAAATTAAGTCTTGGTATGTATCAATTGATATAATTTGGGCACCTCATATTCGCTGTGTCTGCTCCTTGCTGTACATCTTTACTTACACTTGGTGGCTTTAACGTGATACAGCTCTCAGACATGATATGGCATTCTTGCAATATCTCATGAACATGGAGGGATATCAAAGGATCACGCAGTGGTGAGGTTTAGTGGTATTTGAGAGCATTTACCGTTAGTAATTCTTGTCTGGTAATATACAATCAAGATCCTAATGAAGACCATTAAAATATCCAAACCTATTGCACCCTCCTTCGGCATCTATATGGACGAAGACCTGTTTTCCTCAACAGCAAGAGAGTCTTGCACTATCCCTATGACACACTTTGAAAATGTGAACTGTCACTGACGAAGAAATAACTCCGGACGTGAACGAATAGAGTTTCTACAATTCAAGTGACTTGCAATGACATATTGAACGATGAAGAGCTTGATTTATGTATATGGCAATGTCCAACCAGTAACTCTTCATACTGAATTAAATCATATGCACACTCTAATTGCACTATGTATCGTCCTTGATCTATCATCTGTCACTAGAACAGGCAGAACTATTGAGCACTCTTATAGCATTATAAGGGTTGGAATCCTCCTTTGATGAAGGAAGGGAACTACAATTTTCCTCTTATCGGCAACTTGCACGAAGATTCAAACTCTTTTTCATCGGTAGAAACGGCAAGTTTAGTCGGAGGAATTGATACTGACTGTGATTCATTAATGAGTGGACCAGAATTAGGAGACTGTCCATATATCCCTACAGAAGGAGGATTGTTTATAGATCTGTCTAAACCTAAGTTTTAAAAGCAGTGCTTCTTCATGTGGAAATGTCGAATACCTCCTTCCGGACTCCTATGCTATGAGCCCAATATGAAAGAGACGCCGTACGACACATGAAAATTTTGTTATCGAAAATACGGATAGCCGACAACAGCACTTCTTGGAATATATGACGCGATTTAAAAGTTATAGCGGGACTTTGGATTTAGGTCTCCAACAAGGATATAACTATTTTGTTGTTTTTTCATATTGCGAGTGGGCTAGCAGAGATCGCAAAAATCCTTTTGTCAAGAAAAATAACTTTTAAAAGAAATCTAATATTCGGAAATAAAAATGTAATTTTTCAACCATTTGTCAAACCTGAACTCGTATATCCTCCTCCTTTCACCTCAAACCTGGGTTAATGAAAAATTTTGTAAAACCGATGATTAATAAAAGTGGTTCAGGGTTCCTATACGTAATAAGAAATTCCCTAGGTTCAGTGAGGCTAAAATTAAAGAGGGTATTTTTGTAGGCCCACAAAATAAGGAGCTAATGAAGGACCATCACTTTGACGAAAGTCGAATAATATTGAACCCTGCATGGAGGATCTTTTAAAAAAGGTCATCAACTGGTTTCTAGGAAGATACTAAGAGCGAACTTGAAAGAACTGAGTTTCCGAACCTCCTTCGAAATTATTTATACAATGAAAAATTGATGTAACATGTCCCTAAAAACACATTTCCTTGCATTCACATTGGCACCTTTTTATGTCCTAATAAAGCTGATTGAGCATGGAGGGCGATTCCCACCAAGATAGGATTTCAACATCGAAAAACGTTATCAGTGTGAAATTAGGACATTCCAAATACTGCCTTGCAGACTATTGTTGGGCCAGGACTTAAAAGGATGTTCCTCAAGCAACAGTAGAAAATCTTCAAAGTCTACATTATTAAATTGCAGAAGTATATAGATGAGTAAATTAACTAAAGCTTTATCATTTTATAACAAAATAAAATTTTTTAATTTCGTTATTACAAAAAAACACTGCCCGTTAACCACAAAATGGTATGCAAATTCGGAATCAATACGCAGCAAAACTCCATAAGACAACCCTCCATTTTTACTAATTAATCAAGTTTAACAGACAAATGTCCAAACTGTCATCATCCAGTGTATATATATAGTATATACGTTATTTATACCTAATCATATATTAGTTTATATATTTATATCAATTTTATAACTAATTCGAGTAAAAGCCCAGTATCAGGTATATATGCAATATCAATTCTTTCTTAATTATACTCCATTATCTAGATTATTAATGTGATTAATATATTATCAACACTAAGATTACAATATAGGCTAAATGATAGTATATAATATAGATATATATATAATTATATAAGTAGCCATCTATATATATTGAGATATATATAAAATATTTAGTAGATATATAAAGTATTAATAAATATGAGTGGGTGGTTTTAAACGAGGTGTGTATGTTTAGAGTATGTAGTATATTATTATTGAAAATTATTATTACTATTAGTATTAAAATTATGTTTGTAAGATTTCTGATCTTTTGGGAATGTGATACTTCTAATTTTTTTTGGAAAGTTTATCATTACCTATCTCTCGGTTAATGACTCAAATAACGTAGCTTTTGTCTGTAGTTTTAACTTCGTCCGTAGTTTTTACTTCCAGGACCGTAGTTGATTTATTGAATGTATGAGGAGTGAAGGAGTTTGTATATTGGGATGGATTATGATCTTTAAATCTCAAAAATTCTTACTAATTTGACTACCTCGTTTAACTCAAAATTTTTTATCAGTACAAAAAAATTTTTTCCTTTCCTCTCATCCTCCTCTTCTCTCTCTCCCTCTCTCTCTGCTCTCTCTATATACTATCTATCTATTTTATTACCGGGTATAGTACGAGTTATATTCTATCTAATAACGGTATATATTACTAAGTAAGGTAATATCTATCGTATGGTATGAAGCTCGGTGGTAGTACATATACTAGTCTATGAATATAGTACGTATATGGTATATATATAGTGATATAAGAGTATTTACCTAATAGTATTACTCTATATTTATATATGATTAATAATAATATATCTTATATTCCCAAAGTTTTAGATTTTTAACTTATTTTTCCATACCAGATTGTGGTGTGTTTCTCGATAGGCACTCTGAAACACGTAGAAACCCTACGAAGTAAGAAAACTATAGCACAGTATAGACTAGCGCATAGGGAGGGCTGGTTAAGAGCAGGGGGTTCCCGTCTGGGCTCACTGTGCGCTGACTTTGTCTGGCGCCCTCTAATTGACGGCTTTATTATGCGTTGTAAGTAGTCCATTCAAGATAAATACTGTCTTTTATTATCAACACTCTCGGTAACAGTCGAACCATCAGGGTTTTATATCACCTTCCTCAATATTAATCTAACGTAAACGTTCTAGTGGACTGCCGTCTTCTCGGGAAATACACATATATACTCGTTTCTAATAGTAACTTGCAAAACGCGATTATTGAAAGAAAATTACCATAAGTAATGTAAACACGGATTTTTAGTTAAAAAATAAAAACAAAGTGTATAGGTACGTTACAGGGGGACTACGAATGAGACTATTTTGAGCGTTCGCCGGCCCGTAATATCGTGCCGCTTGCGCCCGGGCGCGTACTCTGGGCGCCTTCCGCGTGCGGCGTCTGGCACCCGGGGCGCCGCCTGCCGGGCGCGGGGCAACCCTCTGCGTTCGGCTCAAGTGCAACTCTGCGCTATTCGCTTTAAAAGACGTTGAAATCCGTCGATTTCAGCGATAATGGGCATTTCCTCACCGCTTTCTTCTCTTCGTTTTTTTCAGTAGAACACCCTAGCCTGATACGAGGGGTTTCATAGGCTCGATTTGAAGCAGTTTCTGGGAACCTCCAAAAATGAGGACTCTATGTTATTAGAAAAGACGTATATAGGAAGTGATACTAAGTATGCAGGAGGATGTTTAAGTACATTGTTACTAATTTTCGGTCGCAGCCGGTTCCACAACCGGTACCGGGGGGTACCGTACACATCACAATCACTCATTTGATCAAGCCATGCGAGACCTCTCTTCTTTTTCCTCTTATTTTTTCCTAATTGCAAACTTCCTTCCTCTTCTTCTAAGCTTTTCTTTTTTCTTCAGGGGGACCCCCCTCGAGAGGGGGGTTCTCAACTTTCATCTTGTGGCGGTTGCTGAAGGAAGGCCGCCAAAAATGATTGTAGGTCTTTAGCCGTTCAAACAAGCTAGATGTAGGGGACACCGGTGCCTTTGTTCCAATTCACTCGTAAGTCGGTGAGCCAGAGATTCCAATTCTGGCGAGAGACCGCGGGCAACCATGCACCTCAAGCTCCGCGCTCTCGACCCATAGCGGTCGTGGTTACAGGGCTCGCCCTGTTATCTTCTTTAACAATCAGCTATTCTCTCTCCATCTTATTCTCTCTCTTCTTAGTCAGGTCGCTTTTGCGACCGAAATCTTTGATTTAGCTTTCTAAGTCCATTTTGTAAAATTTAAGGGGCAGGTGCGAGCACCCCCCCCTTTCTGACCGTAGCGACTCGAAATCATTGGACTACAACAATCGTTGGCAACATACTAAGGCAATGCACATACCCTTTAAGTTTGAAGTAAGATATCGTATGATCCCATATCTAACACTCTTTTCTGCTACAGATGCTGACTAATCGGTACTCTGCACTTTTACAGGCTCAAATAAATGACCCACAGGGGACCATGGGGACCTCTCTGGCCGTTCGTGGAAAGCTCATCTTACCGGGATCTCTCTCTAATTTTTGAAGATCATTTCCTACTCCCCTTTTGACACTCCCCGTCATGATACGCGTTTTATTTGACGAGGGTCACCTTGCCATCCCTTACCGAAACACGGCTATGTTCTCTTCTCGCGTTCAAAAAACGCATAACCGGCGAAGACGCCAGCGCTCGGCATTTTGCAGAGGCGGCAGATCGACTCGCGGATGCCTGTCAAACATATACTAGACTTTACCTATCACTCCGAGCCTAGCATTCCATCCCACGACACACAAACAATTTCTCTACAGATGTGCCTTAGAAAAGGCGGGGTTAGGCGGTATCTGTCTATGATGCTACCATGCTAGGACGCTGTCTTCGACCCTTACACTAAACCACATCGGATTCGAATCACTCTAACTCGTCCTCAGCACCACGCCATTATCTAAACCCTCTTAAACACACGCGCAGCGCTCACTACTCTCTTCCTCACATGGACGTTATATCCGCTACTCAGACAGGCGCTTTTAGAAAGCGGGGTGCTCGTGGGACTATCCTAACTATCTAGCACAGGTACACCCTCGCCATCCTTCTAATGTTACCCAATTCGACTCCGTCCCTTATACCCTAGGAGTAGACACTATACCAGATGTATTTCTATGTGTTAGGACATGCTCGTTTATGCTAGACAAAGGCTCAGAAAAGCGGGGGTGGGGTAAAACTCAGGTAGAAGGAAGCATCCTAGCATCTATGTACCTTCTAATGTAACATCAATCCGACTGTCGTACCCCTCCTAATACACTAGGCTCAGGCCTACTGTAAGTATACCCGGGTGATGTTCGATGACGTAGACATGCTCTCACTTGCTAGCAGAAAGTGCTAGAACAGGGGGGTAGTCAGCGTAATTAACCATTAGAAGGACACCAATCCCTAGCACATTCTAGATATCAGCAACTCGACTCCCCGTACCCAATAACCTAGGAATATGACATCCGTAACGACCTGTCTATTTCTACGGAATATACTCTGTCGGTCACTGTGCTCAGATCAGCTAGAATATATAGCCTAATCAACTACTCACCCTACTATCGCTCATACACACTCTATGCCTATATCTGATAACACCATGGACACATGGACTTCAGTGTCGTCGTCGGGGCTGCATCCTTTGAAGTGACGCCGTTCTTCGCCTCTTATCAGTGTTTGCGTAGTTAGATTAACGACATTGGGTTCGTAGATGAGACAGAAAGAGTGGTACTGAAATATTGAGTTAGGTAAATTAGATACTATCTATCTAGGGGTCTTTCATCTGCTGTATTATATATCACTTACGTTTTACTATATAGTATATATTATTATGATAATGATTACGCTATAGGATTACTATATATATCTATATATATATAGTATATATAATAATATATATATATATTATATATAGTATATATATTGCTATTATGATATAGTCACTAGTAGACTATATATATTATATATTAATATTATATATATTATATCATATATAAGTATATATATATATAGTTATATTATATATATATCTTCCTAACTATTTTAATATATATATATATCTCTATCATATATTATATATATATACTTCATCGTTTATATATCTATATTAATATATACACTTATTAATTAACTATATATTATATATATATATATAATATATTACTATATATATAATTATTAACTATAATATATAATATATACTATATATATATAATAATATATATATGATATATCATTAATATAGTACTATATTTATTATATATATATATATCAAAGCACTGGTTAATGAAACCATAATAAAGATAATTCATGTAGAACAATGTTTTTCCTTTATAATTTTTTATCATTTTTCAAGCAGTTTTATCTCTATTTTAATCCTCATTTTTTTTGGCAGATCATTTTAGATGCTGGGCCCAGATCGGGTCTGTTGGTGTATGATTCATCCACTTTATATATTTATACTATCTATAACTATATATATATATAGATATATATCACTTACTTTAATTAAATATAGTATACTATTATCTTACTGGTATAGCTATATATTAGTACTAGCTTTATCAGTAGATATTGCGGTGGCTTGTACGTATTACATTCTTCCTTATAGGTAGGAATTAAGGCGATTCGGTTTTCGTTCTCATGACCTTCCACTCAGCTGAACTACAATTTGCTCTAGTAACATACCATCCTTCTGAAGAGGGAGGTGTTGTGACCGGCTGCAATCCTCTTTAAGTCTCAATTCCTTTTTTACTCGTTCCACGTTTAAATATACTTATACTATTCATTCAGTTACTAACGAACAGTTTAGATTCACAGCTCACATCGTTACACAATTGTATTCTTTCTATCATAATTTAAAATGTTATATTTATGGAAAAAAGACTTTTTGTGATAGAGGGTCTTTAAGTCAAGAGGCGATATATAAAATTAGGAAGAAAGATCCAAGATATTATCCTTCAAAATATGATATGAATATTTAAATTGGGGAAGGTTTATTGAAACTAGTAATGGGACTCCCCTTTTAATGGTATTTAATGTAAGCCCTTAATACGCTTCTACTGAACATATTTAATAGTTTTTTTTTATTAAGCTATGCAAATCTTAATCTTAAAAATAGTTGATCTCTTATTCTTCTGAGTGAATGTTGAAAATTTCTTTCTGCGCTGCTGTCGCATCGTAGACCAACTTCAGAGTTAGATCTGCAAGTCTTCCTTATAGTGCACACATGTTTGACAGATAGATATTGGGGGAAGAATCGAAATGTGATTCGAAGTACTGAAGTGACAATGCAAAAAAAAGTGCTATATTGATATACTAACCGACGGTTTTGAATTCAATTCAAACTTAAAGCAAAATCAAGAAATGTTAGAACAATTTGATCATACAATTGAATATTTCAAAAAAAGAAATGGCTGTATTTAAACCTCTCGCTCGTTCTTTAGGTAGCATGAGTATAGAGTTTAAGAAAATAAAAAATTAATATAATGATCTAATTTAAGAGATATTATCACTATATGATACGTATATTATATATTATGAGTATAAGTAATATATATTGATATATCTATATACTTATATATATATATATCTTAATAATCGTAGTATATATATATTCATATATATAGTGTCGCTTGTACTGTGAACGAGAGTACGACCGTAATGGAAATTTAAATAAAGGAGACCAAAAAGTTCTGGTCGCTCCTCATATTTAAGGTTTACCATTATTTTTGTAATTTCTGGAATACTCTGCACAAATGCTAGAAAAACTACAAACTCAACTGAGCATTAAACGCTCACCTCGCGGAGCTAGAATACGCCATGAGGCCTTTTTCAAATCGCTTGCATAGAAGGGACACTAAAATGCTACTTGCTGATAAATTCTTGACCTCGGTCACACTGACTTCTTTGAAGTGGAAATCTCCTGAATTCTTATAATGTTTCTGGTTCTCATTAGCTTTTATCTTTTCATCTAGAGACTTTTAAATTGGTGAGTAGGAAGTTTTCACACGTAAATAATGATTTGTCCTTAAGTGGACAATTTTTTAATACGCGGCAGATTGCTCCGTCAGTGTGCAGATCCTTCGCACTCTTCCAATTCACTTTTGCCGGGGCAGGCTTTCTCCTCTCGTCAAGACGATATCATATTTTAACTTTTCTTTCGCGGCGTTATATTTATGCTTGCCTGTGGTGGTGCATATTTTTTAAAAATTTTCCTAAGAGCAACAGTTTTGCAAGTACCATTTCTTTTCGAATATCACTTAATTGGCAAATACTCTTTTTGGTAGTGTATTTTTTTTTCGTATGCTTTTCTGTACATATGTACCAGTTTCTTTTGCTCTTTTTAACGTAATCTCTTGGTACTTTCTTCGATTAGAGGTATCATTATCACCTTTGTGGTATCCTCCTTTTAGGCGGAGATGATAAACGCCATGTGCGTAAACTGGAGGCGGTTGCCAGAATAAATCCTGGTACATTCTCATGCAATCTCTCAGTTTCTGCATGCAAATGTTTAACCCAAGTACGAGTTTTTGTCCTATTCGAGTTTCGGAACTCTATATCCTCGACACAAATTTAAATTCTTTTGTACCAGATATTTTTAAGAGATATTAGTTTTTAAGACTGAATAGCAATCCGCTATGCTTTTCAAGAACATTATGTTAGCCAGGAGATGGAACTGGCAGCAGTTAAGTACATTTCAATTTACATAACTCACAATGTTTAAACTTCAGAAAGGAGGTCATCTTCAGAACTATAGTAATTTGTTACAGTTAATCTAGGCATAGTATCCTATATCATTATATATATATAGTATAGTTGAGTTATATCTATATACTATATTCCTTTGTTAATTACTACACTATATATATATAATATATATATATATTATATATATATTTTTATATATACTTATATATATAAGATATATATAATATATATATATATACTATATATAAATATTTATATATATATTATATATCTACTTATCTGGCTATAGTTATCCGGATCACTTTAGCGGGCTTCCTCATATAGCGCTGCTGGGTTTGTAATGAGATGGTGGGAGTGGGGAGGTTCTTAATATCTCATATACTATGGAGAGTAGGAGTATAGTATATAGTATTCTATTATATAATATATATATATTATAATATATAATGGAGCATATTATATATATAGGTTTAGTTATGGTATAGTATTATATATGATAAGCGAGATATAGTATATATAGGTATATATAGGTATATATATTGAGTATAGTGGAGGTATATATATATATATATAATATATATATATATAATATATAATATATATATAATATATATCTATAGTATATATATTATATTAGTATTTATATATATAGATATGTAGGTACTATATTATATATAAGAGTAGGTATGATGGATATATGGTGATATATGTATATGTTGGAGGTATAGTTGGTTAATATAGTATATAGTATTATCCGGAGTGATTATATATATATAATTATAGTATATATATATGTCATATTTGTATATATTTAGGTATATATATATTATATATAGGGTATATATGTAGTAATAACTATATCTGATTAATACTGTATAAGGGTATATAGTAGTGTAGTGTGGTATATTGAGTGTATATAGTTAGGGGTATATATATATATATAAGTGTGATATATATATATATAGTTATGTATATATAGGTGATTATAAGTATATATATATAGTATAAGTGAGTATTAATATAGTAGTAGATATATATGATATATAGGATAAGTTTAGTTAAAGGTCGTTCAAAATAAAACATACTACATCTGATCAGCATAGATGTTGAAATTTGACCTATAAATGTTTCTTGAATGTGAATAGTTACTCCCGAGATATGTTTGTGGTTGTAATGTTCGTGAGTAGATAATTAGGAGTTTACTTCGGTTGTGAGAGATAAAAATTACGTTGTCAATGAGAGGTATGAGAGCAGCTGAAGTTAGGAATTAAGTATATATAATTATATTGTTATAAGGGGATGCGTAGGTATATTACGCGTATATTGGCGGCGTAATAATATATATATAAGTTATAGTAGGTATATATATATATATAGTATATGATATATATATATATATTACTATATATATATATATAATATTATATATATATTATATATATTATATTATAATTATATATTATATAGTATATGTATAAGTAATGTATAATATATATATATATATTATATATATTATTATGGGCAGCCACCCGAAAGCATCAATGCATGTAACTAAAAAAAATTATAAACAGTTTTTTACCTATATAAATAACATTTTTGATTTAGGCAAGCAATTTCATCGATGAAACTTAAAGAAAAAATTAATTTTATCTCTAAAGTGAATAACACCTGAAATACTAGTATAATCTTAGATCTGACAAGCTTAGTGATTGACCTTGATTGAATCCCTGCATTACTTCCGAGAGCAAAAGTTGCCAAATAGGTATTGTTAAGTTTACGACTCTTGGAGCAAATGTATTTGTTTCTGTTTTATATCCTTTGTAGGGTGGGTTCAAGCCGACGAGGGGACAGAGGTAGGCCGAGAAACGCCGACTCTTGACATCGTTCTTGTTTACCCGTGGGATTGCCTTTAGTTAAAAAAGAAAAAATTCAACATTTGCACCTTTGCTGCTGCTCACTCCGGAGTAGCTAAGTTTTCTTCGAATTCTCAGAAAAACGGTAATAATCATACAAGTTTTCCAAACATTTTTAACAACATTTTAAAATTTTGGTCAAAAACGTTAATTCTTATTTTATTTTTTAAATTTTATGTAATAAAAATGTCTCTGATTAATAAAGATGTTATTTATTTTCCTGTACCTGTTATGGTTTTTTTTGTTACGTGCATGTGCTTTCTGGAGGCTGACCTATAATTATATATATATACTAATATATATAATATATACTATATAATTATATATCTATAAATATATATTATATATATATATATTGATATATATATATATTATATATCTAATATATATATATATTTATATATGATATGGCTAACTTAAGTTTCGTTCTTTACTTCGATTTCGATATATCGAAATATATCCCAATGTTATATACTACTATATTATCTATTTATATATATATATATGATATATTTATATATATATAATATTATATATTATATATATATATATATGGAGGGTATATAGTGTATATATATGTGTGTGAATATTATATTATATTATAGATATATATATATATAAATTTATAGTATATGAAATATATTTAAGTATATATATATATATATATATCGAATATAGGATATAGATTATATTAATATATTATAAATAGTTATTGTAAATATATATTTATATATATATATATAATATATATATAATATCGAAAATAAATAACTATCGATAGTTTTCATAACTAATTATATAGGTACAGATCTATAGATAGAACGTTTATAATACGATATATGTATATATATATAGGTTATATATATATAAGTATGTCTATTGAGAATATTGGAAATAGTATATATATTACGTATATATATATACTATATGTATATATATATAGATATATATATTATTTAGTATTTTGATATATATATATATATAGTATATACAATAATATAGATATATTAAAATTTTATTGGGAATAAAAATTATTATTGGAACTTTCAAAAAAATATATATTATAACTATTACGAAACAACAGAATTTTTAAAATGAGTTGTGAGAATTGTTCGTTTTTTCGTGAACAATATGAATTAAAAAGATTTAATTGAAATTTTAAATTTTTATCAATTCGACACGAAAGTTTTTATTTTTATTGTAGTACTAAAACTAAACAGTGGGGCTCAGGTAAACAAATAATATAGATTGAGATTACGAAAAATTAATCAATAATATAGGGGAGTTTGTAAAATATTTCCTTTAATTTTGTATGGGTACTATTAAAGTATTCAACATCTACTCGCTTATCTGGTGATAAGAATGATAAGCTATTTTCTTGGTTCTGAAAATTTCATTATCGAATTATTTTATTAAACTTAAGAAAAAATGTAATTTTTATACTTAGCAATAAACTAGTTGGTTCTGAAACAAAAATCAGCGGATGCTGGTTATAAGTTTTTCGGCAATCGACAATCCATGTGGCATTAGGTCTAGTGTCTACGGCAGAACGACGATCCCGTCAGATAGGTCGTACTGTGTGGCCTTTTTAAGTCTAAGGTTATGGATAAAGTTTGGTTAGGTTACTACATAGGATTTCATATATATATATATATTATATATATAGTATATCATATATTTATCTATAGATATATATATTGATATATATATAGTATATATATATATATATATATATATATATTATATATATAATAATATACGATTTCGGATAGATATCGGTATCGAAATATAAATCGATATATCGAAACGACAGGTCAGACAGAATCCTACTATTAGATGATATTATATAATGATATATATATATAGATATATATATATATATATATCTTATATATAATATTTATACTATAATATATTGAACTATATTAGTATATTAGTAGATGATATTAATGTAGGTGTAGTGTTAATATGGGCGGTAGTATGGTATATTGATAGTGTATTCATTGGAATCAATAGAATGGCGTGTGTTCGTAGCGAAAACGTCGAAAAAGAGAAAATGGTAAATTTGGTGTAGCTCGAGGAGGTGTGCCTTTGACGAATAAGGCCTCCGATTTTTATTATTATTATTTTTCATATTATTATTATGTATTATATTTATTATTGATTATTATTATTATTCATTATTATTATTATTATCTAATATATATATATATTTATTATTGATTATTAACTTATTTAAAAGCAGAAGCTACATCCGAGGCAAAGGTTACAGCTTGATGAGGTTCCGTGGTCCTCAAGCGCGTTTGTTATTTATAGTGGTCTGGCTCGTTTAACAGCTCGTATAAATTTTAAACATAATTATATATATTCATGAAAGATTCAAATATATATATATATATATATATATCTATATATATATATTATATATATATACATTATTATATGTATAACAGTACTTATTATGGAAATAGTAAGTATATATACTCAGCTAATAGATAGGTTATGATATAATATTATATATATATAGTATGTATATATATATATATAGTATAATATATAGATTATATATAGGTGGATTCACGGGATACTTAGTCGGGGTGGCCTGTCTGTCTTTCTGTGTGTGTTCTTTGGTGGGGCGTGCGGGTGAATGCACTAACATAGCAAAACAATAGCAACAACCAACAACAACAGAAAGCACTTAAAACACTTACACCAATATGCATAAAAAATAAACACAATGTACGTTCTGTACATGTGCACTAACGATATAATAAATTACTAAGTATACCATAATAATAAGGGGCCAAATAAGGAGATTAAAGTCTCTAAATAAGGAGCTAAAATAAATAGAGCTAGATAAGAGCACCGCACCACCGGAGCCCTTCCGACATCGTGGTCTCCGATATCATCCATACTACTGTCATTGCCAAAAAAAAAAAAAAGTTTACTTTAATAAATTAATGAGGTTTGGAGCCGGAGATGGGAAATTTTAGAATTGTGGAGTCGGAGTCGGAGCCGGGGTCGGCAAATAAATTTACTTGCTCCGCAGCCCTGAATATTCTAGTAAATAAATCACACACGTTTTGAAAACGAAAATACATTTGAAGCTGAAGTAAACTTAAATACATATTTAAAAAACGGAAAACTAATAAAGTTCATTAATGAAGAGTGTCCTTGTATTTGCTACAAAGCTTCATAGTAAGGAACTTATGCTAATTAATTTTATTGATAATAATTAATCTTAATGACAATGATAATTAATTAATTAATCTTATTGATTCCAATACTGAAGATTTACTAGAGAGGAAAATATGAAAATCGTGATTCACTTAAATATGTGGGTCCAAAGCAAAACGGTTCAAAATATTTTTATATTTGGAAACTTTTCTCGAATAGCATTTCAAAAAGTGCTCCTGGAACCCCCATAGCTAGTAAGATTAGATCAGAGTGCAACATTATAATTTCATTTTCTAGTATGTTTTTTTTTTTTAATATCGTAAATATCTAATTACAAATACGTCAGATTAATCGAATATTACTCTGCGATCCACCAGTAATTAGATCATTATCAAACTGCTGGTCATGCCTGGTAAAGACTATGGTATCACAGATTAGTACACAATGATGGTACACAATTTCAATCAATGTAGTAAAGATGTACCTTTTATTTTGTTCCAATGACTTAAACGGATCAGTTTAGCTACCTACAGGACTCATCACAGGAGGGTTTATTTTGCGTTCTGTCACATAAATCTTTAATTAAGCGCAATTATATATAAAGATTTTTGTAATTAGGTTTTAAGAACAGTGATAAAGAAAATACTGAGAAATATTAAAGTTTTTATCCACACTAGAAGTTAAATTAGAGTAGGTTTATTGAAAATTAGTAAATGTGGCTTATTTTAATTACATATACATAATACATAACATAACATAAAATATATTATATAAGCCTGTATACGTTCTCTTTATTATTAAGATTAAAATCTTAATTCAATATTTTATCTAAGTAGTTATTCTTCTAGTTTTCAGATTCTCAGAATCTTCTGCCTTTGATCCATGTAAGGCAAGTCTCTGGATGTCGCACTCTTCTTCAATGTGAGAAAGGTTCAAGGAGGTTTGAGAGGTTTCTTATAGCGGCGCAGGGTTGAAGATAACTAGAAAAAAAATTGAAACGATTTGATTGCTTATCTATGTCCTGTCGAACCGATTCTTAGTAAAAGTCACAGAGGCATGTATGAGTATGTTGTAAATTTTTTACGTAACCAACATATTTAAAATATTAATTTTAAAAGTAAAAAATTGTTCAATTAATTTTTGTTCTCTTACAAACAATGGTCTATTTAAAAACTTCAATTAATATCATATCTTTCTATCGTTGTGAGGCGAAACACGCCAATGGTAGGATTGTTCACCATTTAGCAGAGACCGTGAGCTGGAGTTAATCAAATTTATTCTGAACGGATTGTGCAACTTTCTGGCAAAAAATTATTCACAATTTAAAACAATGAGAGATCAAACTATCGCAAAACAAAGTATAGTTTTACCATACTGTGTCCAACAATAATGTGTACTTACCAATAAATTCCTGAAACTCTTAATGCGTCTCCGAATTTCAATCATAACTCCTTTGATTTTCCTTTTCAATAGCTCTCCTTTCCTCATGTTCGTTTAATTTCTTCAAAATAGATTCAATTCTTTGGATTTGTCTATCTAAAAACACCCGTAAATTTATGTAACTGCTTATGAGATCCAGGTACTTCTCTTCATCTGCATCCTCGAAAAATGATCTATATATCTGGGAGTTAAAATCTAGTCGCTTTCGATAATGTTTAAATTTTCTGAAACAAAGTTCCAAGCTTTCTATCGATTGCAAGAGAATAATAGTGTTGTCATGCATGTAATCCAATAATCTGCTAACTTCCTCATCAGTACGTTTCATTTCTTTGTTATAAAAAGGAACTCGTAGATTTCTTCGTGTGTCATATTGGGTATCCTCCTTTTAGGCGGAGATGATAGAGTAGAAACTGGGGCTTCAGAATAATCCTGATAATTGTCCATCTTCAGCATTTACAGTAAATATTTTATCAATTTTTACTAAGGTTTGCCTTTGAGAATGGAGCCCACTAAGAAATTGAACTTGCACACGAAGTTTTTAAAAAATTCATCTTTAATAGACTATGAAACATTATAAGTTATGTATTAGTGAAACTAAATTTTCGATAACATGGTGTTTTTGCAGGAGGAGTAGAAGGAGGTGAGAAAAGGCAGCTGCAGCGTGCATTTCAAAGCAATTATTCTCACTCATTGCGTTTCAACTTCAGAGAGGTCATCTTCAGAACTATAGTAATTTGTTATAATAATTAGCAATAATATAAAGTGGGCAATGATTTATATATATATACTAATTATATATATAATATATTATATATATATATATTGTATTAGATTATATGATATATATATATATATATATCATGATATACTATTATATATATATAATATATAATATAATTTATAATATATATATATATATATTATATATATTGGCTGTAATATTTTACTTTTCGGCAGCAGAAAATAAAAACCTAAAGTCCACTCGATATTTTTTGGGAATTAACGATACATTGATATTGTAATTTAAATCGATTAGTTTTTAATCGATTATTTGTAATTAGAATAGGTGATGAAATTTAAAAACGTGAGATGTTGGGCAAATCTGTTGTGCATTTTGGCTAGATTTAGTGCGTTTATTGCTACTTTTGTGCAACAATTTTGCTGCTTTTAGTCGTCATCGTCAAATGAAACTACTTTAGGTGCAAAATTTTACTGCTTTTTTATTGCTTATTTATTATTTTGTTGGCTTTTTATTATCAATTTTTTCTATTTTTTACTTTTTTTTAATAAAATCTAGTACACTTTCATATTTTGAGTTGACGCACTTAACAAAACATCGGATCAGTGTTGGTTCAAACTTTGTATTCGTCGGTTATGTTAAGTGGGTTGTCAGCGTAAGTTTTATAGCAATGATGTTAGGCTATTTGTTTATATATGCCGAAAACGATTGAGTTTGCGTAGGTTTTTTTAGCATTGTTTTATTTTGTACAACATGTAACAGTAGCAAAGGTATCAATGTACGTTGATTTTTAGTCCAAAAAGAGTTGTGACTGGTTTAACCTTTTTCTCGGTGAGGTAATATATATATAATATGGATATATGATATATATAATATATTTACTATAGTATATATATATATATATGAGGTATATATATTAGTAATATATATATATCTATTATATATATAGTATATATATATATTATATATATAATCTTGTCGGCGCTACTAAACAGTCTATCAGTAAAGGTTAGAGCTAGTTTTACGGTACACTGGGATCTAAAGTGTATAGGCTACTTTACGGGAGCAAGTGGCAGGTCAACGGGAGCCCCTAGGAGTATTTCCTTTTTAGGGTCGAGCCGATGGGGGACGGAGGGGGGGGGACGATTTCATACCCGGAGGGGATGGAATGGTCGGAGGAACCCCGCGACTAAGAAAGAGCGGGGGTTCCGGAGACCTGCCCGGAGGGGGGGATCTAGGTCCCCCCCGTAATCACCTAGATGGGCCGAGAGCCACCGACTCTGACGAATCGGGAACGGATACCGTGGGTATGTCGTTAGTGATCTATCCAAAAAACAATAAATTCCAAAGAATTGAACGTATTTGGCGACAGTTTTATTCGCAACAATCTATTCGTACTCTATGAATCTCAAAACCATTTGGGACATTTGATTTACTATAATAAGTTATATATATTATATATTATATATTATATATATAGTATATAATATAATTATATAATTTATAAATGAAATACATATTTAATATCTATGTGTATTCAATGTATTTTAAAGAAATGGTTAAATATTTTAATATTTAGCATTAACTTTTTATGTATCGATATAAAAGTATGGATTTTGAGTTTAATGCGAACAAAGAAATTCAAAATGAAACTCTAAAAAAATTAGTGCTGTCGAAAACCTTCAGATTTTACCATATATATATATATATATATATATATCATATATATATATATATAATATTTATATATTATATATATTATATTTAATATCATATATATATTATTATATATATATATATATCGTGGCTTTATATCTCTTCATATTTTTGCCCACTGAAGAATCTAATTTTTCATCTAAACTAATATATATATATATTATTATATAAATATAGTATATTATTATATATCTATTTATATATATATATATATATTATATATATATATATATATATATATTATATTTTATATATTTATATATATATATATATATATTTATATATATATATAGTTTTTAAATATTACTAATTTGGAAATTACAAATTATTTAAAATAAACTTAACCCTTTTTCTTTGCAGCCTCCTATCAATATATTTGGAATCCTTATTTTATATTCGAAATCATTGTTTTGCCTCCCTTTTTAAGGTATGTCACTAATAGTACTCGCCTCTCAGGCTATCGGGCAGATAGTGAGTATAAGACTGCTTCCTATGCTCTTCACAATAGGAGTCGGTTTAAAGTCTGCCTCCTCTTGATTTTCGTTCGTCTGTTATCGAAAATTTTGTCGGAAAATATTTTTTAAATTCTCCTTTGCCTTTAAGCAAACTTAACAATTCTTCAGTTTTAATCAAATTTAAACACTTACTTTAAGCGTATAACCCTAGGCGCTACGTAATTATATAATAGGCACTGCTTCCCTTGCTTCCCCCGAAAATCCGCCATATATATATATCAGTGCGGCTTTTGGGGGTAGGCAGAGTAGGCAACGCCTTGCTTTAGTGAACCCCAAAAAATATTAAAAAGTCAGCATATATTATATATATAAATATATTATATTATATATATATAATATTATATATATATATTATATAATATATATATTATATATATATAGATATATGTATTATAGTGTATATATATATTTATATATATATATATATATTTATATATATATTCGTTCGACGGTCACTGATAGGGCAAGCCGGACTTAAATTTCTACTTTCGTTTCCTTTCTTTAATATTAAAGGCAATTGGTGAATTGGTTATTTTCTGATCAAAAAATAGTTCCTTTTCCTACATGGCAGATCGTATTTGCCGACCGACTCATAGCAGTCTTTTTTTTAAAGAATACCACAATTTCAATTAC
>JABUQX010053217.1:0-40866 GCA_015478945.1 Trachelipus rathkii
AGTTGAATTTTGCTTCAGGGCTGGCCCCATTTCCTTAAATCTTTAAAATATTGTCTGTTCTGTGCATCAATTTCAATTTTTTCCCTAAAATCTTAAGCAAAAGGTTATGGATTTTTGCTCCGGCTGAGCCCAATTTTTCTTAAATCTTAAAAGGATTTGATTTTTGCTCTCGGCTGAGCCCAATTTCCTTAAGTTTTAAAAGGGTTTATCTTTTGCTCCGGGGCTGAGCCCATTTTTCTATCTTAAAAAGATTTATTTAATTTTCAGGCGACCCAGTTTTTCTTAATTCTTAAAATGGTTTTATTTTTTTCCCAGCTTAAAACCCATTTTTACTGCATTAAATCTTAAAAAAGGTTCATGTATTTGTCCGGCCGGAGCCATTTTTCCTAAATCTTAAAAGTTCGATTTTTGATCCAAAACTAAGCCCCATTATTCCTTAATCTTAAAACCGTTTGATTTACTTCTATTCTCTCCTCGGGCTGAGCCCATTTTTTCTACTTATCTTGAGATCCTATTCTGTTACACACAGATTTATATGTACCGGGTAGAGCCCATTTTTTATTAAATCTCTAAAAACGGTTGATTTGCTCCAGGCTAGCCCATTTTTCCATTCTAATCTTAAAAAGGTTTTTATTTTCCTGCACCGGACTGAGCCCCATTTTTACCTAATTCTTAATAAAGGAGTTTGATTTTGCATCCGGCATGAGCCATTTTTCTTTATACTTAAAGTGTTTGATTTTTGCTCCGGGCTGAGCCCATTTGTATACGAAATCTTAAAAATTTTGCTGATCAATTAGAGCCTTTTGTTCTTTTATCTTAAAAAGGCGTTGAAGGAAAACATTATCGAACATTCCATCAATGATTTTCTTTAATACTTAAAAAAGAGTTTGTTTACAAATTGAGCCCTATTTTTCCTAAATCTTCAAAGGGTTCGATTTTGCCCGGGCTGAGCCCCCATTTTCGTTGCCTAATCTTAAAAACGTGTAATGATTTTATGTCCGGCTGAGCCAAATTTTAAATTAAGCTTAAAAAGGGTCTGATTATTGGCTCCGGGCCTGAGCTCCCATTATTTCCTTTATCTTAAAAGTTTTGATTTTTGTCAGGGTAAGACCTTTTTTCCTTCATCTTAAAGATCATTTGAATTGTTAATATCGGACTGAGCCCATTTTTCCTCAATTCTTAAAAAGGTTTGTTTTTGCTCCAGGCTGAGCCCATTTTTCCTTAATCTTAAAAGGGTTTGATTTTGACTCCGGGTGTACATATTTTCCTTAATCTAAAAAGGTTTGATTTTTGCTCCATGCTGCGCTACATTTTTTCCTTAATCTTAACAAGGGTTCGATTTTTGCTCCGCGGGGCTGAGGCCCATTTTCCTTAATCTTAAAATAACGGTTTGATTTTTCTCCGGCTGAGCCCCATTTTTTTATCTTTAAAAGGGTTCGATTTTTGCTCTGTGTGAGAACTTTTTCCTTAACTTTAAAGGGTTTGATTTTCCTCAGCTGAGCCCCATTTTCTCTTATCTTAAAAACGGTTTATTTTTCTACCGGGCTGAGCCCCATTTTTTCCTTATTCTTAAAAAGGGTTTTATTTCCTCCGGGTCGAGCATCCTATTTTATCCTAATCTTAAAATAGTGTCATGCGATTTTTTGCCCGGGCTGACCCCACTTTCACTAAAATCTTAAAAAAGGGTTCGATTTTTGCTACAGGCTGAGCCCCATTTTTACCTTAATCTTAAAAACAGATTTGATTTATTCTCCGGCGGATGAAGTCCTACCATTTTTCTATATCTTAAAAACTTTTTTGATTTTTCTACAGTGAGCCCCCATATTCATAAATCTTAAAAACGGAGATAGATTGATTTCTCTCCAGGTGAGTCCCCATTTTCTTAATTCCTAAAAAGCAGGATTTTGATTTTTGACTCCTTATACCCCGATTTTACCATCAACTACTTAAAAAGGGTTTATTTTTTGCTCGGCTGGAGCACCCATTTTTCAGTAATTCTTAAAAGGGCTTATTTTTCCACCTGCTATGAAGCCCCATTATTTTCCTTAATCTGTTTAACCAGCGTTATGATTCTCGCTCACGGCTGAGCCCGATACTTTTTCCGCATTAATCTTAAAACTGTTTGAATTTTTCCTCCGGCCGAACCATTTCCCTTATCTTAAAAGGTTTTATTATTTTCCGGGCGAGCCAATTTTCTCTAACAAATCTTAAAAAGGTTCGTTTTTGCTCGGCTTGAGCGCCCATTTTTCTCTATAATCTTAAAACGGTTGATTTTCTCGGCTGAGCCCCATTTTCCCTTAAACTTAAAAATGGGTTTGATTTTCCTCCGGGATGAGCCCCATTACATTTTTCCTTAATCTAAAAAATTTTGATTTTTTCTCCGGACTGAGCCCCATTTTTCCTACATCTTAAAAAGGTTGTATTTTTGCTCGAGGGCTGACTCCCATTTTTCACTAATCTTAAAAGGTATTAGATTTTTGACATCCGGGATTGAGCTCATTTTCCTAAAAATTTAAAAAGGGTTTCTAATTTATCCTGGCTGAGCCCCATTTTCCTTATTCTTAAAAAGGGTTTCATTTTTCCTCTGGCTGAGCCCCATTTCACTTAATCTTAAAAAAGGGTTTTATTTTTTTCTCCGGGCGAGCCCCATTTTTTCCATAATCTTAAAAAAGGTTTGATTTTGCTCGTGAGCCCCATTTCCTTAAATCTTAATATAATCAGGTTTTGTTTTGCTTAGGTCAGCGCGCAACAATTTTTCCTTACTTAAAAAGGTTTGATTTTTGATCCGGGTAACCCCATTTTCCTTAAATTTTTAAAGGTTTGATTTTTGTGAATATCCTTATATTTTTAATTAAGATTAAAAAGGGTCTGCGTTTTGTTAAGATAAATTTTAGAATATTATTGACTAATATTAAAAATGGGTTTTCATTTTTCCCACGGCTAAGCACATTTTCCTTTAATCTGAAAAGGTTTTAATTTTTCTCCGGTGAGCCCCATTTTCTTAATCTTAAATAAAGGGTTTGCATATTTGCTCCGGCTGAGCCCCCTATTTTTCCTTAATCTTAAAAAGTGTTTAATTTTTTGCTCCGGGCTGAGCCCATATTTTTCCTTAATACTTAAAAACGTTTGATTTTTCCTCCGGGCTGAAGATCACTTTTAATCTAAAACGATTTTGACAATAATGGGCTGAGCCCCATTTTTTCTTTAATACTAAAAAAACGGTTTGATTTTTGCTCCTGGGTGCCGCATTTTTCCTTTATCTTAAATGTAGGTTTAAAGAAATTCGGAACTGAGCCCATTTTCTTAATCTTAAAAAGAGGTTTATTTTTGCTCCGGGCTGAAGCCCATTTTTCCCTAATTAAAAAAGGTTTTGATTTAATTAGAAAGGTCTCAACATAGGAAATTATAAAATGATGTCATTTGCGTTTAGGATGAGCCACATTCTTCCTTAATCTTAAAAAAGGTTTATTTTTCCAACTATAAACCCCTTTTCCTTAATCTTAAAAAGGTATTGATTTTTGCTCCGGGCTGCATGCCCGATTTTCCTAAATATTTAAGAACAATATATTTCCTCCGTCTGAGCCCCATTTTTCTTATCTTAAAAGAGTTGATTTTTAGCTCCGACTGAAGCCCATTTTTACCTTAACCTTAAAGGTTTTATATTTTATCCGGGATTGAGCCCATAATTATCCTTAATTATAAAAGCGTTTGAATTTTTGCTCCGGCAGAGCCCCATTTTTATTAAGCTTAAATAAAGGATCTGATGTTTTCGCTCGGGTGAGCCCCGTTTCCTTATCTTAAAAAGGTTGTGATTTTTGCTCAAGATGAGCCCATTTTTTGATAAATCTTAAAAAGGGGTTTTAATTTTTCCTATCCGTGGAGCCTGAGCCCCATTTTTGCTTTATCTTAAAAAGGGTTTGTTTTTCCTCCGGGCTGAGCCCCAATTTTCTTGAATTTCTTAAAAGGTTTGATTTTTGACTACCGGTGAGCCCACATTTTCCCTTATCTTAAACAAAGGATTATTTTTGCTCGGATGAGCACCCATTTTCTAATACTTAAAACGTTTGAATTTTGCTCCACGAGCTCAGCCCCTATTTTTCCATTAAATCTTTAAAAACGGTTTGATTTTTGACTCCGGGCTGAGCCATCTATTTCCTTTAATCGGTATAAAAATGTGTGCATTTTTGCTCGGCCATAGCCCATTTTTCCTTAATCTTAAAAATGGTTGATTTTTGCTCCTGCTGAGCAATTTTTCTTTAATCTTTAAAAGGGATGATTTTTCCTCCGGCTGAGCCCCATTTTCCTTTTAATCTTAAAAACGTATATTTTTTTCGGGTAGCCCATTTTTCCTTAATTCTTAAAAACGTGTTTTGATTTCTTCGGCTAGAGCCCAACTTTTAATTATCTTAAAAACGTTTAATCAATTTAGGCAGGCTTGAGCCATTTTTCCTTAAGCTTAAAAAGAGTGTGTTTCATTTTTGCTCCGGGCTGAGCCCACCATTTTTCATTAATTTAAAATATGGGTTTGATTTTTGCTTCGGGTAGCCCCACTTTTTCTTAATCTTAAAAGGTTTTATTTTTCCTTAGGGTGAGCCCATTTCCTTAATTAAAAGGGTTATATTTGCCATGCTCAACGCCATTTTCCTATATCTTAAAAAGGTTTTTATTTTGATTCGGGCTGAGCCTCATTTTCTAAATCTTAAAAAGGTTTGATTTTTGCTCCGGCTGAGCCCATTTTTCACTAATCTTAAAATTTGGTTTATTTATTGCTCCGGCAGTAGACATATTTCCTTAACCTTAAAAAGGGTTTGATTTATGCTCGGGGCTGAGCCCCATTTTTACTTAATTTTAAAAAGGTTTGAATTTTTGCTCCGGCTTGCACCCATTTTTATTAAGGCTTAAAAAGGGTCTGAGTTTTGCTCAGAACTGAGCCCAATTTTTGCTAAAATCTTAAAAAAGGTTTATATTTTTACTCCGGGTGAGCCCATATTTTTCCTTTATCTAAAAAAGGTTTTTTTTTTTTCCGGGCTGAGACCAATTTTCCTTAATCTTAAAAAGGTTGGATTTTTGCTGGATGAGCCCCATTTTTACCTACAAATCTTAAAAAGTACGATTTTTGCTCCAGGCTGAGCCCCATTTTTCACTTAATCCTTAAAAACTAAGTTACAAATTATCTTCCGGGCTGAGCCCCATATTCCTTAATCTTAAAAAAACATTTGATTTTTGCTCCATGCTGAAGCCCCATATTTTTCTTATTATCTTAAAAACGTTTTGAATTTTTGCTCACGCTGAGAGCCATTTTCCTTTATCTTAAAAAAGTTTAATTTTTCCCCGGGCTAAGCCCATATTTTCCTTAATCTTAAAAGAGTTTGATTTTTGTCGGGCTGACCCATTTTATCCTATCTTAAAAGGAGTATTGATATTTTAGCTTCCGGCTAGCACCCCATTTTCATAAATCTTAAAAAGGTTTTATTTTTCTTCATGGCAAGCCCCATATTTCCTTTAATAGTTAATAAACTTTTTATTTTTCCCCGGGCTGAGCCCCATTTTTCTTAAATCTTAAAAAATGTTTTTAGTTTTGTCAGCGGGACTAGCCCCACTTTTCCTAATCTAAAAAATGGGATCCATTTTCTCGCGGGCTGAGCCCTATTCCATTTTAAATATTTAAAAACGGTTTATTTTTCCTCCGCGGGCTGAGCCCCAATTTTTCTTAATCTAAAAAACGTTGATTTGTTGCTTCAGAAGGCCTGAGCTCCCATTTTTTACTTTATTCATTTGATAACCCCAAAGCTTAATCATAGAATTAGTTTAACAGGGAGATTTTCATTAATCTTTTAAAAAGGGTTGAATTTTTGTTTGGGGCTGAGCCCTATTATTATTATCTCTTAAAATTGTTTGAATTTTTGCTCCGGGCTGAGCTCCATCTTTTCCTATCTTAAAAAGGGTTTGATTTTTGCTCCAGGCTGAGACCTAATTTTTCCTAAAAGTTAAAAGATTTTATTTTTTCTTCAAACATTTCTCCTCACATTAAAAATGGTTTTCCTCTTTGAAGTCGAGTCGCTCGTTTCATTTTGTCATGTCTGACAAAGAGGTTTTATTTTTTCTTCCGGGCTGAGCCCTATTTTTCACTTAATCTTTAAAAGGTTTATTCTATCTCAACACTTAAATTTTCTTTTATCTTAAAAGGTAGTTTGATTTTTGTCCGGGCTGAGCCCATTTTTCCAAAATCTTAAAAAGGGTTTCATTTTTGCTCCAGGCTGAGCCATTTTCCTTAATCTTTAAAAACGGTTTGATATTTTCTCGGATGAGCCCCATTATCCTAAATCTTAAAAAACCAGGGTTAGATTTTGCTCCAGGGCTGAGCAAATTATTGCATTAGTTCTTAAAATCTACTTTATGAAATGTTCCGGACCTGAGCCACATTTTTCTCTTAACTCTTAAAAACGTTTGTGAATATTTCTCCTCCGGGATGAGCCAATTTTCAACTTAATATTAACAACGGTTTGATTTTTCCATCCGTGTCTAGAGCCCCATTTTTCTCATAATCTTATAAAAGCAAAAATAGATTAACAAAACATCATTTCACAATCTTATAAAATTTATTATTTTTGCTCGGCTAGAGCCCCATCTTTCCTAAATCTTTAAAAGGGATTCCGCAATTTTTCTCGGCTAACTCCAAACCACATTATAGGCTTAAACAACGTTTGATTTTTATTCATGTTGCAAAGCAATTTTTTATATAATATCTTAATCCGGTTTGATTTTTGCACGGGCTGAGCCCATATTTACCATTATTCTTTAATAAACGTTAAATTATTTGCTCGAGCTTACAGCCCATTTTCCCTTAATCTTAAAAAGGGTTTGATTTTATGCTTCGTATGACTAGCCATATTTGCATACTTAATTCTTAACAAAAATTGTTGATTTTTTGATCCGGGCTGAGCCCAATTTTTCTATATCTTAAAAAGGTTTGATTTTGCTCGGCTTACACTCCTATTTTCTTAAATATTAAAAAGGGTTTTATTTTTGCTCGGGGCTGAGCCCAATTTATTTAATTAAATTTAAAGAAGTTTATTTATTTTGCTCCGGCCTGAGCCCACATTTTTCAAAAATCTTAAACAATATTTTTAATTTCTTATACCTCCCTGGTATCCCTTATGTTGAGTGTTTATTATAAAACTGGTTTATATATTTCTTCAAGGCGCTTAACCCATGTTTTTTATTAAATCTTTAATAAAGGGTTTATTTGCTCTACGAGCTGACCCACCAATTTTTCCTTAAATCTTAAAAAGGGTATTTTTGCTCCAGGACTGAGCCAATTTTTCCTTAAATCTTAAAACGGTATTAATTTTCTCGCCTGGCCCATTTATTCTCTTAATTCTTAAAAACGATTCGACTTTTTTGCTCCGGGCTGAGCCCTTTTTCTTATCTTAAAAACGGTTTGATTTTTGCTCGGGCTGAGCCCCATTCCTTTATCTTAAAAGGGTTTTATATTTTTCTCGGGACTGAGCCCCCTTTTTGATCTATTATATTATAAAATAGCGATTGATTTTTGCTTCGGGACTGAGCCCATTTTTCTTTATCTTTAAAAGGGTTGTTTTTTGCTCCGGCTGAGCCCAATTGTTTCCTAAATCTTAAAGAGGTTTTAATTTTCCTCCTGGCTAAGCCTTTTCTGCTTATCTTAAAAAGGTTTGATTTTTGCTCCGGCTGAGCCCTATTTTCCCTACAATACTTCAAGGTTCGATTTCTGCTCGGCTGAGCCCATTTTTATGAATCTTTAAAACTGAGTTTGAATTTTTGACTCCAGGCTGAGCCCATATATTTATTATAGCATTATTGCTTAGATTTGCTCCGGACTTGAGCCCCATTTTTCCTTTATTCTTAAAAAGGTTTTGATTTTTGCTCCGGGCCTAGCCCCATTTCCCTTAATTTTAAAAGGATTTGAATTTTGCTCCAGGCTGAGCCAGCCCTATATTCCCCTAATCTTAAAAAGGTTTGATTTTTGGATCCTCCAATGCATGAGCCCATTTTTCTCTTAATCTAAAAGGGATTTTGTATTTTTGTTCCGCATGAAGCCCATTTTTCACTAAATTTCTTTAAGAACGGTTTGACTTTTTCCTCCGGACTGGCCTCATTTTTACCTTAATTTTAACAAATGTGTCGATTTTGCTCTCACGTGCTGAGCATTATATTTTTCCTATAATCTATAAAAGGGTTTGATTTGCGCTCCAGGATCTGCGAGCCCCATTATTTCATCTCTATCTTTACAAAACGTTTTATTCTTTCCTCCGGGCTGAGCCCATTTTTCCTTTATCTTAAAAGGGTTTTATTTTTCTCCGCATGAGCCCTTAGTATATTCACTTAATCTTAACATATCGAGTATTGACGTTTTTGCTCGGGCTGTAGCCCCATATTTTCCTAAATCTTAAAAAGGTTTTATTTTAATCACGTTTTCGCCCCATTTTTCCTTATACTTAAAAAGGGTTTGATATTTTGCTCCGGCTGGAGCACCATTTCCTTAATCTTAAAAGCAGGTTTTATTTTTTCCCCCGGCTGCTCATGCTCCAACCAATATTTTTACGACTTAAATACTTTAAATTAAGGTTTGAATATACCTTTTCTCCGGGCTGAGCACACAATTTTTTCCTAAATCTTTAAAAATGATTTTTCATCCACTCACTATTTTTCAACTTATTTAGAAACCGGTCGATTTTGCTCCGTTTTGACGGATGTAATTAGAGATTTAGCTAAAAGAGTCACAGTTATTGCTCAGAAATGGCCAAATCTTGAAAAATCTTTAAAAAAGTGCGTCTCTATTTTTCTCGGTGGCTCCCATTATTTCAATAATGTTATCTTAAAACAATTAAGGTTTACTCCGGCTGTAGCCAATTTTTCTTTATTTAAAAAGAGGTTTGATTGTTTGTCCTTACTTTTTCCATAAATGCTTAAAAGGGTCAAATTTTGCTTCAGGCCTGAGCCGCAATTTCCTTATTCAAAAACGTTTGATTTTCCTCCGAGCTGAAGCCCCATTTTCCTTAATCTTAAAAATCGTTTGATTTTTGCTCTCGGTGAGCCCTTTTATTCCTTAATCTTTAAAAACGAGTTATTTTGCTTCCGCTGAGCCCCATTTTCTTTATTCTCACAAAGTTCCAGCAAATGATATTTGTGTAAGCACTTTTAATCTTAAAAAAGTGTTTGATTTTGCTCCGGAGCTAGCCATTTTCTTTTAACTTCAAAGGTTTTTGATTATTTGCTCCGAGGTGGAATCTATTTTTAGATATTAGATTTTACAGATGTCATATTTTTTGCACTGGGCTGAGCCCCATTTTTACATAATCTTAAAAAGGGTTTTTATTTGTCTCCTGGCTAAGCCCCATCTTTCCTTAATATTAAAAATTGTTTTTTTGAATTTTCTGCTCGGGCTGAGCCCCATTTTTCTGCTAATCTTAAAAAAGGCTTCGATTTTTTTGCTCCGGGCTGCTAGCCAATATTTTTACCTTAATTTAAAAACGTTTGATTTTTCCTCCGGCGAAGCCCATTATATATATATCATTAAAAAATGTTTTATTTTTGCACGTAATTATATTATTTCTTGTATGTTAAATAAACGGTTAAAATTTTGCTCATGTGAGCCCCATTTCCTTAATCTTAAAAAGCGTTATTATTTTTGCTTCGGATGCGTTTTCATTTTCAACTTAATCTTAAAAATTTGTTTATGATTTTGATACGTGTTGAGCCCCACTTTTTTCTAAATATTAAAGGTTTGATTTTTGCTCCCTGCGACTGGAGACTATTTCCTAAATCTTCAAAAGGATTTAGAATTTTGCTCCGCGGCTGTGCCCAATTATTCCTTATTTTTAAAAACGATTTTAATGTTATAGGCAGGGGTAGGAGCCCACTTTTCCTAAATCTTAAGATTTTAAATTCTAGGCTGAGCCCATTTACCTTTAATACTCAAATTGTCTGATTATTCCTTTGCTGAACACCATTTTTCCTTAATCTTAAAAGGTTTTGATTTCCAGGCTGAGCCATTTTTCCTAAATCTGTTTAAGGGTTCGATTTTTATCCAGCATGAGCCCATTTCCCAAAGTCTAAAAACTGTTCTGATATTCTCCGGCCTGAAGCACCTCATTTTTCGACTTAATCTTAAAAAACGATTCTGGTTTCCTTTCTGGGGCTGAGCCCATTTATTTTAGAATAATAAAAAAATTAGATTTTGACTCCGCTGCCCAAACTTCCGCTCCACTCAGAAACGATGTATTTTTGCTCCGGCTGAGACCGCTTTTTCCTGATGATGATCCAATATTTTGCTCCGGCTGAGCCACATATTTCCTTTTATCGTTAAAAAGGTTGATTTGCTCGGCTGAGCCCATTTCACTTATCTTAAAACGGTCTTGAATTTTGTTCCACTCTGGCTGGACCTTTTTTTTTCCTTAATCTTAAAAAGGTTGATTTTTGCTCGGCTGAGCTCTATTTTTCCTAAATCTTAAAAGGGTTCGATTTTGCTCCGGGCTGAGCCCCATTGTCCTTAAAATAAGAAAACGGTTTGATTTTTCTCACGGGTGAGCCCCATTTTAAATTAAGCACTTGAAAAGGTCTCTAGCACTTTTTCTCGCGGCTCGACGCCCCATTTTTCCTTGTATCTTAAATGGCGTTTGATTGGTCCGGGCAGAGCGCCATTCTTTCCTTAATCTGACGTAGCTTTATCATTGCTCCACCCAAGTGAGCATATTATTCCTTAGTTTTCCTTAAAAAAGAGAGGTTTGATTTTGCTCCATGCCTGAAGCCCCATTTTTCCTTATCTTAAAAGGAGTTGATTTATGTTACCGGAGGATACCATTTATTCATAGTAGTTCTTTAAAAACGGTTTGATTTTATCCTCACGGACTGAAGGCCTCATTTTACACATTAATTTTTAAAAAAGCGGTTCGATTATTTGCTCCGTGTTGAGCATAATTTTCCTTAATCTTTAAAAGGTTTGATTTTCCTCCAGGCTGAGCCTCATTTTTCCTAATCTTAAAAACGTTTTTTATATTTTTTTTCCGGGCTGAGCCCAATTATTCCTTTTCTGAAAAGGGATTTTATTTTTTCCTCCCGGACTGAGCCCTAATTTTTTCAATTAATCTTAAAAGAGGTTTGATTTTTTACTCGCTGAAGCCCCATATTTCTAAATCATAAAAGAGGTTTATTTTTCTCCATGCTGACCCTGTTTTTACTTTAATCTTAAAAAAGGGTTTGATTTGGCTCGAGTTTAGAGCCTATTTATTCTAAATCTTAAAGGTTCGTTTTTTTGCTCCGGGATAGCCCCATTTTCCCTAATCTTCAAGACATTTTACTTTTAATAAGAATTAATCCATTTTAATTAAATCTTAAAACACCTTAAAATTGTGCTCGGGCTGAGCACCATTTTTCCTCAATCTTAAAAAGGTTCTGATTTTTAGCTCCGGCTGAGACCCATTTTTCCTTAATATCTTAAAAAGGGTTTGAATTTTTGCTCCGCGGGCTGAGCCCATTTTTTCCTCAATCTTAAAAGGTTTGAATATTTTGCTCCGGGCTGAGCCCAGTTTTCCCACCTCTCTAAAAATGGACATAATTATTGCTCCAGATTGAGCAATTTTTTCTTTAATCTTTAACGTACGGGATGACTATTTTTGCTTCATGCTGAGCCCCATTTTTCAACTTAGTTAAAAAGTTATATTTTCATTAAGGCCCAATTTTCAAAAACTTAAAAACTTTTTATTTTTCCTCGAACATTCACCATTTTCTTATAATTTTAAAAGTTACTTAACTTAACCTAACCTTTTTTATATTCTACTTAACTTAACGAAATTTTAACTATACATGACAGCTAATTTTGAATTCCAATGGATTATGCAAGTTGGGAATTAATGTCGGTAAAATCTCGCAGCAATACAAACTATTTAGTTATTTGAAGAAGCTGTTATAAAAATTTTATATTGTAAAGGAAAAAACTTTCTTATAGAAATTTATTTTCAACGTGAAAAATATTTTTTCCTAACCTTAATTTTGTATTAGTATGAGTCTTATATTGAAGTATTCAACAGTTATGGAAATTTTATTCCTAATGCTAAATAAATTATTTAAAGATAATTAAAGCTATTTAAATCATACATTTTTAAAAAGTTTTATTTATTATATAAATAATTATAATTCATTAATATAGTAATACTATTTCAATAACATTTTTTATTACTTATAGTATAATACATTATATTACCCCGACAACTATACTAAAAATACCGACCATCCTAATATATAAATATATATAAATATAATATTATTCTTAGAGAAGCAATATTCCTCTTTTAAACAGTTTAGAAGATATTACATTGTCTAGATACGATATATTAATATTATAATATTATTATCATATATATATTACTTATTATATATTTTATTTTTATTTTATATATATTATTTTTTATTATTTTATTTTTTTATTATTATTATTATAGATTATAGTATTTATATATTCTATATATATTATTATTTATGATAATATTTATTTATACCTACTCTAAATAAATAAAAAAATAATTAAATAAAAATAAATCAATGAGTTAAAAACATAAGATAGACAGATTTTTTTATTATTTACTGTTCTCGCCCCGCCCCCCCGACAGACCCCCATTGGGGGCTGCGCTACATGACCGCTTGAATATTTATAGTAGGCGAATATGGTGGAGCCCCCACACCATACTAGCTACTACCGCCCCATAACGACTAAATCATTAGTCGCCTATAGTATTGAGTTATATAGAAAAATGATTGCCAATTGGAACAGAAAGCATATTAAAAATATGGGACAGAAGCGGTTGCTCTCTTAAAAGTAACTATATATTATATATAATATCTAAGTTTCATAAAATAAAGTACAAAACATTAAAAATTATATGCTATAGACTAAGACACCTAATAATTTCTTATTCGATGAAACAAAACGAAATTAGAAACAGATGACTACAAAGCATAAAAATCAAGTTGTAGTAAATTTAGAACGCTAATTATAAACGCATATTTATAAGAAGAATGAAAGATTATCTTTGGTAACAGAAAAAATTATTAAGCATAATACAGGAAAAGAGGGGAATGATGTGAATATAGAGAGGAGAGAATCAGGCAGAAAGAGGAGCACGAGACTTAAATCTAGACAAAACACACATCCATTCTGGCTCATACACTTCACTAAACTACACATCACAATTCCTCGCTTAACTTTACACCCTTCACCACAAGTGACAAATCCTCTACCTGCCCTCGGAAACTTCTATCTCTGTTCTGCTCTCATATCCTGAACCATCCCAGATCTACTCTTAACCTTCATATCTCCAATCTCTCGCTCGGCGCCGTTAATCGGTTAAACTTTAATTTTGTTTTGTTTTAAAGTTAATTTACTATAAAATTAATATTTTTTATGCTTTTAAATTTATAATAAATTAGGTACCATTTCAGAACAAGTCTAGATTTGTAAAAAGCTACACAAAGTTTTTATCCGTGTATTGATTTAGTACTACGGTACTTAAGAATGTTTCTAACATATATGGATAAAAAGTTAGACTGATTAAATATTATATATGATGTAAGGCCGCTGTCATCGTGTATTATAAATATGAAAATAAAAATTAAAAAAGGAAATAATATGTATAAAAATAAAAGATATAGATATAAGAAAAAATTCAAACAACAAATATGAATTATATATATATATATAACATGGGAAAGACTATTCATTAATTGGAAAAATTAAGAAATTAAAATAATAAACATTAATATAAATAAATATAATAAAAATAATTAAATTAAATTAAAATTAATTTATAATAATATATAGTAGAAATAAATCAATAGTAATATATAATAAATATAGTACATATATAGAGAAAGATGAGACGGGTAAGGGGTATTAGGGGGGGGGTAGTGTGAATATAAATTAAATAATATCTATAAATTATAAAGATTGAGTATAGGGGGTATTTATTGGAGTGAGCAGAGTGGGACCGCCGTACACTCACATCATCCCCCCCGTTGTGGTGTGGGGGTTGCGGAGTTAGGGTTAGGTGAGTATGAGGGTTGAGGGCGATGGTAGGAGTGAGTGTATGTTATATAATTATATATCTATAGTATAACTGAGGTAGATGGATAAATTAAACGGGTACATCGGGGGTCATGGTTTGGGGTGCATTTCTGGGTGGCAAAATAGATCGGCTATATGTTTTTTAAAATTTTCATTCGGTCATGCGGTCTATCTGGGCGATAAATTCGGCCTGGGGATTGTGTTTTAGGCTTATGTTATGTAAGCGTTAATTTTGGAATAATTGATTAGGTGAATATAAAAAATATCGAATAATAATAATTATTATAATAATGAAGGCAAGTGTTTAATACTAAATAGTTAATAGATTAATAATAATTTAATTGATTATTTAGGATAGATAATATAAAGGCAGTAATAAGATAACAAAAAGTCCCACGTGGTATGGTGTTAACTTGCTAAACTTTAAAATAGATTTGTTTAGTTTCACTTCCCTGTCTGCTTCCATTCTAGTAAATCCAATAAAGTTTATACTCAGCTCCAACACATGCGTCTAAATAATAAATTTTAAAAATAATAATAAACTACTGCCTCTGAAAATGTTCCGGAGTGATAGAATCGGACAGAATATGCTGGTACTAGGGTTTAAAATCAATTAGTTATCTAAATTATTAATTCCAGGCATAATAACAGTACAGAAAATATTATACTATTCTGTGACAGAAATACATTATGGCAGGCTTGCAAAAACCAAACAAACATAAATATAATTTAAAAGAAATAATAGATATATGAATAATATAAAATATAATAGATAAAATAAATAATAATAAATAACAATAAAATAATAATAATAAAACATACAGATAAATTAATTTAATATAATAATTTAATATTTATATATAGATGATTTATATTGTATTAATATATATATATATATGATATCTTATAAATTATTATATATATAATATTATATTATATAATATTATATTATTTTACTATATATAATTCAAATCCTGCCATAATATAATATAATTATATAAAAAACCAAGAGTCATATGTGCCTATGGTATGTATGTACATTCCAGGGTATATCGGATATCAGTTATCATCTTCTTGAGATTATTACAATATCCACACTCATCCTCCAGACAACACACTCTATTACCAGCATACTTATATCACACCAATCTCTTACTAAGAAAAGCCAACAATCGTTCGACATCCCTCTCCTTAATCATACGTGTAGGAGAAAAGATATTGCCCAATCGTATGTCGCGTGTCGTAGAAGGCGACTAAGGGACGGTGGTATTAGGTTGGGCTGGGCCTACCACCACGTCACTTTTGCCATGTATCTCTAGGATGATAATGCACGCCATGAACCTGGTTGTGACAGCCGTAAGCGACCATGTGTCTTTCGTCGAAATTGTATGAATCGTTTGGGTAGATGGAATGTTAATAGGGAAATAAATGGAGAGGAGAAAGGAGTGAAGTGATTTTAATATTTAGAAAGGGTAAGTTTGAATATGCTTCATACGACTGAAACAAAGATGAAATAAGGCGGTGAGAATTAGTTGAATATCATGAAGTTGCTATTGCTGTGATAGACTTGAATGCGAAAGTTGTGAAAGAATGCTCTGATGACGTAACCGGCTTGTGGGATAGAGGTTGATGTTGTAGATTTTGTTGTGTGTGTGAGTGGACTTTAGAAGTCTAAAGGTTACAAGTTTGAAGTAAAAAGGTCAAAACTTTGGTGGTGGTTCGAACAATATGATTGCCATTTGAGGTAAGGTTGAAATAGAGTACGATTTCTGGGATATGTTCTGTTAATGATTGTTTTGGGCATGTGGAATAGGTAGATCAGGTTCTTTTGCTACGTAACTGCCATTTCAAGGTTGGATTTTTTTTTTTTACAGTTGGTCACCACCACTCACGGCGCAGAGCCCTATTCAAGAGGTGGGGTAGTACTCCAAAAGTGACCCTCTATGCGCAAATTACGCAATGAGCACAGACGCGGCTTTAAAGTGGAGGAGATTAACAATTCAGTGAAGTAAATACGAGAGATGAAGAGAATGCCGATTCAAAGATCCAGAGGGGTGGAATGAAGGAGAATCCACAAACACAGCCTTGGAGTTACCGTATTTAATTTCAACCGAATACTCGTGTTGCGCAGATACCTCGCACCGTATTTGATGCTAAGAACAGCGTCGCAAGGTGGTGGGTACGACTTCGAGTGATATGTTGTCCCTCGAGTCACGTTGCGATTGCTGCGTAGTCCTATGATATAGATAAAGCCCACATCGCCGCAAGTCGCATAAGATAGAGGTCAGGGAACTGTGAAATTTTAAGGAACATGTTTAATAGAACTGCTAAATAACTATGGGCGTTCGAACCTTTGTCCAATAAGCCGTGTAAACCAAAGCCTCCCCCAGATATAGAGGCAGTACTCACATACATGGCGGAATGAGACCTTTGTATACGAGGCAACTGAGAAAAGTTAGGAAAGTTACAGTCTAAACAGAACTCAGTTCTTTGAGCCGCCCTAGCGAAGCGTTGTGATGTGAGGTTTCCAAGACAGTTTTCTGTTTCTATGTTAATGCCAAGGATGTTTAAATTATTGTTCAACTAGGTAGAGACACAGATAACCGTGCGAGTAGTAGAGAACCATGGAATAGTACGATAGGTATTTTGTGCGAGAAGAGGTGTAAAGAGTTGGTTTTAAAAGAAGTTTGAATTTCACAAAGATATTGTCTATCCATCTCAGCGATGAATTAAAATCGAAAGACTTAAGACGAGAGGGCAATTCCAGAAAGTAAAATAGTGGGAGTAGGATATGGATTATAAGTTATAAGAAAATATTGAATGGGTGTTCGAGTCATGTCGAAACAGTGTCTTAGAGTTAGTAGTGCAGGTGAGGAAGGATCATTAAATGAAGAAGTGGAATTATTAATTGTATGAGATAAAGACAGAACCTGGGAGCACACTATTGTCCTAAAATGATGAAGGAACCTAGCAAGTACAGACACTCTGCTAGTGAGCGATTGAAAAAAAGCTGGATATATCCCAGCCAGAGAAGGAGAAACCCAAAGGAGGAGTGCTTGGAGAGAAACAGTGAAAGCGAATGCCATACTCGTCAAAAGCATACACTGGATAAATGTCAATGCGCTACACCAACACACGAATCTCACCACGTAGTATCTAGAGAAGCGAAAAAACCAATAAATCAGGATTAAACTAAGGAAAATAAAAATAGCGCACAGATAAGAAACAATCGTGCAACGGAGATGAGTGTACTAGGCGAAATCGGATGTGATAAGTTTCATCAAGAGAAACTATAAGAGATGAGTAGAGAAGGAGAGAGAGGATTAACAAATATATAGAAAGTAGAAAACAGTGAAGAAGCTAGAGGAGGAAGGATTAAGAAGGAGGAGTCAGAGCGGGCTTCCGTTTTCGGGAATGGGAGGGGTTAAGAGCATGGGTGAGAGCTCAACTACTGAGCAGGAAGAAATGTTGCAAGGTACTCCCGAGCACACTACCAGAATAACCAGCCCGACCGCAGAGAGCGAGGATCCGAGGACAGATCTAGCCTTTCCACCCTTGCGAGACATCTTAGCGCAACACAATCCCAGCTCACACCGAATACCCAGGCAGAGATAGGCAGATTTTACTTTATGAAGTTTGGCCTAGTAAGAATGAAAGAATAGGTGTCAATACGAAGGAGAAACAAAGAGTTAAGCGCAACTTTACATTGATGGAAATGGTTCCAGCTTTGAGCTCGCGACACACACACTTGCAAACGATTTCCTCAGCTCTGAATGAGAAATAGCGAGAGTTGATAGGAGGACGATGAATGTTTTCCACATTGACGCTACATAGGCACTCGTCTCCTACTCTGACTTGGCAGTGAGAATCAGTCACGATCGAACCAGGATAGGTAAGAATAAAAGTAGTCTCTTAGTTTCAAGCAGGCGAATGAAATGAGGCACAGAAATTATTTTAGCTGTAAGCAAGAAGTGAACCCGCTCATCCCCGCATGCAACGATTAACGCAGCTCCCTCCGTATCTTTAAATCTTTATCACATCATTTCTATGAGGTAGCCAATTTGTCTATCGATCTGCAAATCTTTGAGAAACTTAACATATATTAGTACACACTGATAAACATAAATAATTAATACATGTATGAGGAAAGCGAAGAAAGAATACGTTACGAGACAACAAAACATGTCTTCCTCAAATTTCGATTAATTAATACTATTGCATTTAATTTCGAAATTGAACCATATGTAAAAACAATTTTAAATTTATTTATTATTTTTATTATTTTATTTAATTAATTTATATTGATTATTATTATTAATTATTTATTATATTATTATTTATTATTATTATTATATTATTTATTATTATTATAAAACATAATATTATTATGTTATTTGTATTTGATATTATTTATTTATATGATTACTTTATTGTTAATTGAGACTTAAAGGAATCAAAAAATTGATTTTTTCGCTTAAAATAATTCGGGAGGATTGAATCCTCTGACCTCTGTACTAGCCTTAATATTAATATTTTATATTTATGTTATATATCTAACCAATATTATAACTATACGTCCATACAGTACTACGCCCCTACTAACTACTCCCCTCAATAATTAATAAATATATAATATAATATATATATATATATTATATATATAATATAACTTATATATTATATATATAGTATATTAATTATTTAAGAGAGAGTAGAAGAGAGAGAGACGAGAGAAAAAAAATTTTAAAAATTTAGTATTTTTACATATTAATCATCATCGTCCATTGCATCGTCTATCGTCAATCGTCACGTGCGAAAATCTTTGCTCTAAAGCGTTCATCGTCATCGTCATCGAAAAAAATTTCATAACAATGAATTACAAATATATAGATAATACTATTAATATTTAGCTTCTAATATACAAATGCTATACTATACTACACACCCGATATAGATTTATACTCAATATACCTACACCTACTTATATATCTCTCGTACCAAAATATAATATATATATATATATAAATATCATATACGCTACAATTAATACTTATCTCATATATACCTATCACCACCTACTACCCCTTATATATTTATTAAGTATTATTAGTATTTAGTTGGTGGATGTATCGATCAATTAAATGTGTTGTATTTCAACAATTAAGTCTGTGCTGGCGCTGGATGGCGAGGAAGCCGTAACTAAGGAAGCAACACGGGTAGAATAGAGCCGTGACACGCTTTACACTGACACGAAGGTAAACAAGATAAGATACTTCTAAAGAACGGCCGCGTACAAATCCAGTTGAACTGTGAACTAAGTTGACAACTGCAACCGCCAAATCTCGAAAGGCAACATCGAAGGAAGCGGCGTCTGTTAGCACCGTAAACAAAAGTAATGTGGATGCCGGCATAAGTAGCGAACGTACAGACCTTAACCAGTGATGTGGAGTGCGATACAAGAGGTGATGCACCAGCGCTTAAATAACAAAAACGAAGAAATTCCTATAATACAACTTAAAATATCATTAACAAAATTGCCAAAGCATAGATGTTCTGAAGTTGATATATTGAGAGGTGTTGAAAAAAGGAATACTAAATTAGGGTGTATGTGTGAACGTGGGGGAAAAAAAAGAGAGTGAATTTGAATTAGGTATTGGGGAGGGTAGGAGTAAGGGTGTACTTACAATTTGTTTGTAATTCTAAAGGTGCAGTGAGAATGGAAAGACCATTTTAAAAACCTTGGGAAACGCTTTTAGTGCATATTTATCGTTATTGTCTGGTTTCTATAGCATAATGTATCTTTATTGAAAAGAGGTTTAAGAAAGGTCATGAATTTCTGTCAATGCATACGTTTATACTTAGACCTCTTCGATTCACCATATCTTCAAAATGTGGGTTTATTTTGAAAAATACACCTTTTCTCATTGCCTTTCTTGCCTGCTTATGATGACATGTTACGACGACACTGGGTTACCAAGATTGATGTACCGGCTTCTATCTGCCTTTCTGATGCAAAAGAGAGACAATAGCTCCATGGTCTGACAAAGTTAAACGTAGCACTATAGTCGAGACGGCATACACGTACTTTTGGTAGATGCATGAATCCCAATCTGTCTGACCTAAATTAGCTTCGTTTCAAGATGCAGCTTCTTATTCCAAGCGACCTTCCTTACTAATTAGCCCTTCTCTGGGCTAAGTAAGTAACCATTATTATTTTAATGATTGAATAGTTAATTGAGAGAGCAAAATTCAGAATTGAATAAAGAAATATTAGATGTATAAAAGAAGATTCAAAAATGATATCTTTGATGGTAGCAAATAAGAACGATTATATTCTTCTGGAACTTTGACTCAAATACTGTGCATTATTACCTAATTGAAAAACTATTAATATCTTCTCTAGGAGAAAACCAGAACAAGAATCATTACTTTTAAGAATTCTAATTGTCAATTGAAGTCTGACTTTGTTTACAGTTATGAATGAGCGTCGTTTAGATTAATTATAACCCAATGAGACAAAACTAAAAATCACACAATGCGTAATATATATTAGTCACCAACATAATCAAAGCTGAATAGAGTCCGCTCTTCTAAAAAACGAGGGAAATCATTCTTAGTATTTCAGTATATTGCCTGTTAAAATCTATATTTTTTTTACCGCATCTTCTTTGATTTATTTAAAGACATTGCTCTAATTAATTTTTTTCCGTCAGAGTGTTCCATTCATCTATTTCTGTTACTTTGTCGAGTGTATTAAAACTCGAGGCCCCGTAGACATACTCTCCTCCGTCAAGTGCAATTGACTGAAAAACAACATATTTTAAATTAAATATATTACATTACAATGGTAAGCTTTTTACGTTTAGTTATAAATTTATTGTTCTAAGATTAAGAATAAAAGAAGAGATCATAGGCGTAACTAGTGGGGGATAGGGAGCATGATTCTCCCAGAAATTTGTTTAGTCAATAAAAATTCATAAAAGGTGATGAGGTTTGTGTTTTTCTTTTCTTAGGTTTGTTTGTCCTATTTTGTGAAGATGTGGATTGGTTGTTCTTCTCTATGTTAGAAAAGGGGAAGGTATTGAGAAGTGAAGTAAGAACTGGAGTTTCCTAGTACTGGTGTCGATCCAATGTCGGCCGGTAGAAGCCACAGCAGCTGTTTCTGGCTTTGATCATGGTATTTGTTATTTTAAAGTAAATTCTGTTAAAATTAATTTCAGAAAATCTATGAAAGGAAAGCAAATTTAGTAGTAGAACTTAAAACAACAATAAATAAAAGTGAGTACTGTTACGTGTTCAAGTACAGTTATAGTTGATTAGTGTAAAGCGTAGTATATAGTAAATGTTGGTTACTTACGAAGTATTCCTTGAGGATAATACCTGAAGTTTTTGTTACGATTGTGGTGGTAGCGCTAGTGACGCTAGGTGTTGGATTAGAGGAGGATCGGTAGGGACGCAACTATTTTGTCAAGCCTGTCCCTAGATCAATTAGTAATTAGAATAGTACAACCTACCGCGTTTCAGTAAGGTACCCACCAAGCTGGCCACCCCCTAAAGGTAACAAAAAGTAATTCGTGTCATCTCCCTTCCCTTAACGCCTAACGGTGACGTCTCAGTATAAGATACGTCGGAGCAAGGAGCTTCTGAATCCCAACAGCAAACATCGCAGCGCTGAGTTTCTACTGCTTCGCTCGTTTTAGTATTTTAGCTTTTGTTATCGGCCTTGATTTTATCAAAAGGAATTACTGTGAATAATTTTCTGCCGCTGTCAAAGGGGGCCAAGTTTGCAACTTGTTCAACATGCTCCTAGAAGAAAGCTGCCTATGTGTGGTATACGGGTTTGCCAATTGGAATAAAAGATTTTGTTTAATTATGGAAGAAGGTTCGGATGGAGTGCAAAATTTTCCTTTCATTGAAAATATTGGATTTAGAGAGGTGTAAGTATAATAGAGTTCCTTACTTTACCCTTGACAGCGATTGAAAAATGACTTTTCACTCTTTTAATGTTAATATCTAGGGAATTAATATAGTTAGTATAATTTTATTTGAAACAGTTGTTTTTTTTCTTTTTTTTTGGGGCTTGGGGGCGTCATCGAAGCTATTTATTTAAGAAATTGTCTCTTTTAAAATTAAATATATATAGGATCTAGATAGTAGGTTGGCTTCCCTTAAAAACAAGTTTGCCTGATGCAAATATCTTTGTACAATCGTGTTCTCAAATCAAATAATTTAGAGGCTGAAACTATAAATAGTCTCTCATTAACATTGAGATGGATAGTATGGTAAAATACAAAAAATTGTGTTGCAAGCTTTCTTTAACTTTCAGTGATCCATATTCAAATTTTAGTTTGTGCTTTTTTTAATGAAGATACTCAGCTTGTTTAACTCACATTGTCAAATTCAGAAAAGAAGATCCCAATGACTTGTCAAATCTTTATTATCAGGCATCAAAGAGAAGTGACACTATGTGTGCTTGACCTGTAATAGATTTTTTTTATATGTGTGAATTTGTTTTCAGACTCGGCCGATTGTTAAAATATTACTTGAACGCATGTTGGAAATTCTTAAGTATCATGTTAAATAACTGAATTATGGATAACACTATATGAACAACTAACTGTAAATTAAATCCAATAAATTTCACAATCAGGTTTAAAGCAATCCAACTTGAATAATCAGAAACTAAATAAGAGATCAATTATGCCAACTCCTCAACGTCCTCCGAGTCTACCAGCCTGGAATATCTATCTGAATACTCACGTGACCTCCGTAACACTCGCTCGCGCCCACTGGCACTCACCATACTGAAGCGCCTCTTCATTTCATAGGACAAGATGTGCAAATGACAATAAAACTGCAAACCGAAGCGGCGACCTTCCATTGAGAAAGATCATAAGTAGACCTAGAAAAGAAAGTTAGCAAAGCAAAAAAAATATCTGCTAATATAACAATATCTAACAATAAATAGGACAATTTAACAGTTTTTAAAGTAAAAAATTTAATTATGAATTAAATTTCTAATTTAACAAAACCTCTACATCATGCATGTTATACTGAATAAATAAAGTATATAATGATAAAATATAATTATATAGTAGATATATATTAAAAATTATATATTAGTAATAAATATATAATTATATATTAATGGTATTAATAAATATATTAATATACATATATATAATAATATATATAATATAATTAATAATATATTAAATAAAAAATAGTGATAAATATATTAATAATATAATCTATATTATATAATATGTTTTTATTAGAACATGAAATACAAACAAACCCGGGAACAGGGCCCTTTTCACAAAAGGAGAGCACAAATAAAAGTAAAATAAAAAAAAATACAAAAAGAAAACAAAAATTTAAAATAAATGCAATTAAACTCCAAGTCACCGGTCTTGCACTTGCCTAGACCTAATTCCTCAGAGGTGAGCAGAAGCGAGGACGTTAATAAGAAAGATTGAATATATTGCACAGGAGAAAAAGAAGAGACAAGAGACCCACAAAACAATGTGGCTGGGAGAGAAAAGGAGTATACAAGACAACGATGATGCCTTGAGTATAGTAATATGTGATTTCCCACCCCCGCTCTCGTCTTATTCTACTATCCGATCAGTATAGTACTCTAGCCTACCCTTATACTACCCTATACTATCAGTACTTCAGTAATATACCCTATACCTATCATCAGTCTGTTTATATTACTCATATAGAATACTTCTATATGAACCTCTAATCCATACCATAACCCGAAGTAGTTATATACCTCAGTCCTACCTGTCACCGTACCAACTAACATATACCTCATATGTATATTATTAAGTATATAATTTTATTTATAGTGCATACGTACCTACTCCCTCACCATCTACTACAGTCTAAAATGGACAGAATAATGTATTTTTGGTTTGTTTTGATTGTTTATGTAAAGTATAGTTAATATAGTTATATAGTTTATATATATAGTTTCTTCAAATCATTTTTTCAGCTTCTCCCAAGCCATAATATAAGTAATCACCTAATCTAACATATCCTTTGGGATTACCATCTTTTGCTGCTTTACTCCACATTTCAAATGCTTTTTTAAAAAATCGTAATGTGATTGTGTGTCATTTAAGGTCGGTTAGATCATCTCCACTTGAACATAAAGAAAAAGATAATATAGTGAATATGATTCCATTTTCGTAATTGGATGACGGATAAATTTCACGGAAAACGGGGAAGAAATTTTGTCGCCTAAGTAAACCGCGATCTTAGTGAACTATGTTCACGGGAATAACCCAATCAACTAGCCTTCGTTTATAAACAAGGTTGCCCGTACGTGGGTCTGCTGAATAATCGACGACACCCGAAAATATGACGATTACAAAATTCTTGCGTTCAACAATCTATATCGTAAGTTTCGCTTTCACTAATCTAAGTAAGCCCTATAATAGTACACACAGCTCTCAATAGTTTTCTTAAGAGGCAAGCACAAAGGTTATCAGCAATCAACAATCTATTATTTCGTCCATATGTTTCAATCAAATGATAAGGTTTTGCTCAGTTTTTGTTCTTTGAGCATAAGAGTGTAGAGCGACCGGGCTCGCTTCTTCTGTTGCAAGATTGAGTTTTCTGTCGGACGTGCTCTTCGAATAATAGAAAGGGCTTTACGCGTCAGTTTATAGTCACGAATTTGTGCTATAAACGACTCCGATTTTTCTCATTAAAGCTACTTTTGTTACAAATCTGGAACAGCCGTTGTGATGAAGCACGTGGTTTGGAATAAAAAAAAATTTAACTGAAAAATAACAAGTTCATATTATAGATAATGATCAATTTTATCTGTGAGGATGACGATTTAGAAGAAATTTGGATTATAAAGCTAATGGTTATGAATGAAAGTATCCATAATTTAGCGCCTATTCCTACCGGCGTTCATGATAATTTTTTACATCTTTTTTTGTAAGAAAGAAGTTCTAAATTCGGCTAAGCTCGGGAACTTAGCACAACTACAGATTATTGTAAGTGAAATTCCTTACGAATTGATGCGCAAATAATAGTTGTGACAGAAACGAAGCAAGCCCGATGTCATTTCTACGTTCGTTAGCAGCAATAGTCAAAAAAAAACCGCTAAGCTGAGACGGAGAGATAGAGATAGAGAATACGGTTTAATACATGGTCGGAAATATTATGTTATTAACCGTCGTCGATCAATTATCTGTGCTTATCAAATCAAGCAAAATCTAAACTCTTTTATGCGGAGTGCGATTTGCTTTCATTATTTTTACTATTGAAGACCACCTAGAACTTTATATAGAAGTATAATTTATACCAATTTACTAAATATATTTTGAATGTCCGCTTATCCAAATTTTGGCTTCAGAACTAAGGGCGCAAAATATGGATAAGGACCATGAGATTGGCCATATAGCTTCTATTAGACGTCTCACTTGTTTAATTCACAATGTTGTTAGTATTAGTATTGTAAAGAGCGGAAGAACGATAGAAGAGTTTCAATTTTCCTGGTCGTGTGAACTTCTGGCTGCAACCAAATAAATCTGGTCTGGGTACAGTTTTGTTGTTCCCTAAGTAGTATGAGTGTATTAGTTATAATTGATATAGTAATAAGATATATATATTATATACTATATAGATATAAATTTAACTGTTGGTATAATAGTAATTATAGCGTACTGTAGATGTAGTATTATAATATTATATAATAGTAAAAGATTTATTAGTAGTTAGTAAGTACTTATAGGTATTTTAGATCTTATATCAGTTATTATCTATGTATATATTCTAGTAGGTCTCCCATCTGATAAGTACATATCACCGCACCCCCTTTCCCCAAGACCTGCGGTAACCTGACGCGGTGCATTAATATTCAGTGCTCGGAGAACAGAAAGTAGTAGAAGAAGACTAGTCCTGTCACAGTCGAAAGCAACACTCTCGCATTCCTCGCACTCTCGTCCCCACTCCTGCACCTCCAACCCCAGCTCCTCGTTCTCACTGCGCTTGCAAAGTCAGAAAAAATCACCCTAGGCTTACAGGGACATTAGAGCGACGGAGACGCTACACCATGGGTCTACATATCGTTTTTTTTGTTTCGATCTAGTGTGGGGTTTATTTCTTCTTGGCCACAGGTGGGTCCTACTAACCGAATTAGTCCCCTCCAAAAAGTCCCGCCTTTCACTATCTATTGGTACTCTTTTTTTCTCGCCTAAGCTGGCCACACTCAAATATAACCTCTCCAGGTATCCTTACTGAACATCAATCCACTTTTTCTTGGTTCCCACAGCCGCGTCGTTTGGTGCTCCAGTCACACTTCACCTACTATACTGCGCCTTAACCACGCCGATACTCCATTCTTTCCTGTTCCACATAGGCGGCAATGATCAGTCTGGCAACGAACTTACATTTATTCCTCGAATTCACTTGTACTCCGCTCCTTATCCACACAATCTCTAATGGTTCATTCCTCATTTTAATATTAGATTTCTCTCACACCTTAACACGTCCTAAATTTGTCCATTTCTGGAACACATTGGAATCTTTCTGATCTATAAATAATTATTCCCCAGAACATGATAAACCCATCACTTGAACATTAACACATTAACAACTATATCCCGTGTAATACCATAGCGATTCACCTGAGACATTACGAGTCCCTTTAACATTATCACCAACGATTTAATTGAAACAGACCAACTGATCACTGCCAATTCACAACTTTCCACTCTTCCTTTCATTTTCAGTCTTTTAAATACCTTTTTCATGCAAACATATCATCCTAAAATATTAGAACTCCCAGACACTTGATTCCAGGTGTTCACGTCACTTAACATTATTACGGGCATCATGCGCTTAATGTACTGTCCTCTTTTTATTAGATGGATGAACGACACAACCATAAACATATTGAACTCTATAGTAAACCTATTATTTCATAACTCCTAAACCTTTATATACAACGACACACTATCTCAAGAAAATATAATGAAAGTATGGACTATAAGCTCCTATCCTATGTGAATCCGTTCTTAGATCAAACTCACTCTCAGAATACGACCAGGCGAATACACGAAACTAAAATCATAAACCGCAATAATTAGGTTAGGTTTGCACCCTGCGTCACCTCTTCATTTCTCACATTCATTCTAGTCAAATCTGCCTACTCATCGCCGAGACTCCCGTCTAATGTCTCTCATCTAACCCATCCTCATTCTTATCACACAATTGAACTAAACCAACGACAGCTCACAACAACGATCCCTGGCCCTCGACTCGGCTCCGCTCTCATTACCATTATCAGAAACCAACGCATCACTTCGACCCAGCCACTTTATTACTTCCACACGCTGCAACTATCGTCAATAAACATTAACTTTTGATCCATTAAGCGTATCCTACGCTCGGGGGAAGCCGTTTACCGGTAGAGAGGCTCCCTATTAAAGGGCTAGGGGTCGGAGTAGCACTTTTGCAATCCAGTAAAACGTAAATACGAAATTTTATTGTCTTCGTTCTTCGTCGTCGCTTTTCCGTCAGAGTCATGGGTTGTTCAATGTAAAATGTGATCCATCGACGCATTCGTTACGCACTGTCAAACGTAACACAAATGATCTTACACCAATACAGTGTTTCTCACGTCACGAGAACTCAATATAGCGAACCAAAATACAAGACATATAAATACGACGAACCTCACGAGAGCACACTCAATTAAACCTAATGTCCTCGTGTCGCGCCTTCCACTCTTGAGGTCATCCGCACGATCCAGTCATCTCATTTCCCCCGGCCTTCCTTACAAACCCGCGCCTTGGACGGCGCAGTGGAAAAATTAATAGAAGCCGCGGTACACTTATACAAGCTCTCCCTCCACAACAGCTCGGAAAGTTATATCATCCTTAAACGCCTTTGGTTACAGCATCTATCCAAATGCCAAGTCAATCTAACCATCTTTTATCGTCGTTCTCGATCATCTTCACACAGTAATTTTGCATTGGTTCTGAAGATTTTACCATTCTTCTAATCATTTCGCTCATACCACCTCTTACCTCCTCTCCTTACACTGTATAAACCCCATCCCTAAACCATACCCTACTTCCTTCTGGCACCATACAAACAAACTACATCACATACCTGGCTTCATTAGCTGCCCCAGCTGCCAACTCGTTACTGCCAACTCAGAGCCCTTTCCGCGAAGTCTTTCCACATCCTACACTCCTCTCACAATCCGTTTCATACAGTATAACCACAAAGCAACAAATCCTAATAATGAGACAATTATTCTAAAAGACAACATTAGCCATTTCTTATTTACACGTGATCATAAACCTTGTATCGCAAGAGAGGGCCATTCCATAAATTAGCTTAATATTCCCTTTTTGTATTATCAGCGATGTGTCATGGGTGCCATAACGCTTCCAGAACGTGTTGCATGGACTGTGACCTTGTTACCTGCTATGTAGGCAGGCTTTGTAGGTATGGGCGCTGTGTTGGGCGCTGGTCTTATAGAGACTGCAGGGAAAAAGTCTGGTGTCTTTTGAGAACCTCATCATGGCGGTTTAGGGGACGAGTTCAAGTCCTTTTACGGCTTCGTTTTATCTTTAACTCCTTGCAGGTCCTTTTCTTCAACTCATATCCTGCTTCTGGTTAACAGGTCTTACTGCCTTACTACTGCATCATCCTATTACATTTCTTTTGCCTGCTATACAACCATCGTTCCTTCAGTATTATCCGCCGCCTTTCAGATCCCTACATCAGTCGCTCTCTCCATACTTGTTCTCCATCATTGTCCATATCCAATTCACCCCTCTCGCAACGCTTCTCTACTTCTTAAATTATACTCATATCCGTCGCATCTCTACTGCCCCTCCGTTTCTGCCCCCCCCGTGCTGCTCGCCACGATCAGACCTCTCTCACTCCTAACGCCTACCCCGCCACGTACGTCCTTCCCCCTCGTCCCATACGCCAAGCGTCGCCCACTAATTCCTACCTCCTCTACAGAAGAACCAATACCATATATTCCCATCCGCGCATACAATCTACCCGATTGCGCTTGAACCCCTTCGACGGGGAGTTAACGATGCCAAGCGACAGGGTACTCCAACATCTCCTTTTCACCAACACTAAAACCAATCATAAACTTTCACTATCGATACCAATCTCTACCTCACACCAACTCAAGTAAATACATGAAACCTCTAAGAGATTTAAAGAAACGTTGGATTACTTACACACATACTCTCCTCCCAGAAATCAACCCTTTTCACGCAGTTTTCAAATATATATTATTATAATTAGAGGTTTTAAGACTCTACCACTGATTTTTATTTTAAAATATTACATGATTTAATTACAATATATATTAGATATATAATAAAATAATTAATAAATTAATATTTTAGATAAATAATAATAGATAATAATAGTTAATAAGTTAAGTTATGTATATATTGAATGTAAGAATTAGGTGAAGACCTCGTGGCTAGAGGGTTTACCCGACGCTCATGCGAGATACGCGGTTTGCAATCCTCCGCGTAGGCATCGAGTTAAACTCCTAGTGTGGGCTAAGGATTAAAATCTTTGCTTTAATCACTTGGTTATCCGGACAGACTGGGATTTGGGGCTGGCCTTCAGAAGTCGATTGTTCCTTATGTATGTCCGTCCAGTGGGTATGCTATCTGAGAATAGAGAAGTAGGGTGGTAGTAATTTATTAATTTAAGTTGTTCTAGCGCTACCAGTAGAATACCACGCTACGTCGGAGTCGCAGTATGCGTACCCTTGCATTATTTAGACCTGATAACTGATCCTTTGTTATTAGTATGGAGCTAAGCTAGGATATATATATTCGTGATACTCTACCATACTAGCTATAATACTCTACTACTCTAGATCTACACACTATATTCACCATCGACGCATATTACTATATACCGCCCTTAGTTATTTATAAAAAATAATATATATTAATATAAACCAGAGGAGGTGTATATATATAACATTGATGTTACTATATATATGAATCGGTATATTGAGTAGCGCTTAGGTTATATATAGTCATATATGATAGGGATTATATAATTGTGATATAGTATAGTTGTTTTTAGATTATGAAAGATAGGAAGTTGTATATATTATTGTATATAATATAATACTTAATAATATTACTATATATAATATATAAATAATATATAGAGGAAGTTATATCGCTAGTTACGCTACATCACTATATGTTCTAATCTATAGCGTCGTCAATCCTTATAGTTATATTATAAATATAATATATATCCTATTTTATATATATTATATATTATATTATTATATTAAAAAAATAAAATAAATAATATATATATATTATTATATATAATAATTAAAATAATTATAAATTACTACACTCCTACCCAGATTGGGGCTGAGGTGAGAAGCACACACGTGGAACAGAAAAGTAGAGAACAATGAAAGATCGGCAAAAGAAAACGCCCCCCCCCCCCATTATCCCATCCACGTAAGAACCTAGAGAAAAACTCAGTAGTAGTCATAATAAGGAACATTACACCCTAAGTCTTATCTTGTGTTCTGTGCGAGTGCGATCCGCTACAACACGATGATATAGGAGTATTGATGTCCTGTGACTCGTCATGTGAGTCATTGTTAACCCCTGGATAATAAGAGGACAGACAAACATATAAACCACAAAGTATAAAAAACACAAGATACTGCTTCTCCAAAGTTAACATATCCTTCTTTGAGCACAAACTCAACAAATTACTATTACTTTAATATCTCTAGTCTCTCCAGTAATTAGACCTCGAATACACAGCTGAGCAACCACTGACTTAAATACGTCGATTCGCGTTTAGAATATAATCAGCCGAAACTAGATACAATTATCCTATAGAAAACCTTCCTATGATGACCAAACCATCTCATGTACTTTTACTCGAGTATTAATCTCTTACATTTCACTCCGATACCTTCACTACTTACATCAACTCTAGTATTCATTTCAATTCTCATTACAACTCGTTTCAGCTAAAAATAACAATTACACAATAAAATATCATATAATAGAGTATAATATATAAAATATATTAAATAAGAGTAATAATTATATAATATATATATTAAGATAAATAGATATTAGAAACTAGAATAATAATATATATATATAGTATAAAAATATTTACGTGATATTTTCTTATCTAGAAAGATACTGGGCCATGAGAATACATAAATCTGGTAAGTGCATCCTGATGCTCAAATGTCCTGTGTATAATAGAACTTATGATAAGTACTCGTTTTTTTCCTTAAAATATTTAATTACTATTATAATATTAATAATTCTGTAAATTTTTTTTTAGATATTTAATAAAATATATTATTATAAGATATTGATAATTATGAATAGTATTAATAAAGGATAATGTAAGTATTATTTAAATATTAATTTTAATAATAAAATAATATATACTAATAAATATATCATTAAAATACGTACGTGTGGATATGTATATAGTTACATTTTTTGGCGCCTATAAGTAATAAATAAATGAATTGGTAGGGCAGAGAAGAGTCTGCTGCACCATTATTTTTATGGTTTCTAGAAAGAAAATTAATACTGATAAACTAGCTATTATATTATTTATATTGAGCTTCATATGTAAGCATTTTATGGCTGATAAACTAAGGTCTTAGATAGAAAGTTCAATCTATTGTATTTCATTTTGAGTAGAAACACTAAGGGACTGAAAAACGACAGCAATCATACTGTGAATTATCAATAACGCAGACCCACACACTAGAAGACACCCATGATTGCGTTTTGAAAAAAAAAAAACGCTTCCTCCAAGATGACTTTCTTTTGCAAATTCCTGAGATTAGTGTAGCAATGCGGAGAAAGAGGGGCAAGCGATGATAAAAAAATTCAACTAAAAGCTATGGTGAAAAATGAGTGTAAGTACCTGTAAAACTCAGATTCAGAGATGTAAGATCGAAGGTAAAATTCAATTATTACAAATCATCCTATCTCGCCATCGTTCCATATTTAAATTCATCCTCACCAGCTCTTTCCGCGGTCAGAGAAAAAAATAAAGACTAGCAGAGAGAAACACAAGATGAATTTTTGTAGAACGTGATTGCGCGCATCTATGATGGTATATCATCAATACAATATTACACTTTATATGATAAATGATAAAGTTTAATTATAATTCATTTGAATGGCCAGTTGAACCGGAACAATATGCACTATTGGTCAGATTAATCCACAATTGGATTGAAGGGGACATTCAGACATCAGCACATAAACCAAGAGGAATCAAAGAGAATGTGAGGCTGAAAACTTAGGAAGAAGAAATACACTAGAGACACATAAAGCAAAATGATATATTAAAACTAGTAAAATCCGTAGATGTTTTGAATTCTCTGACAGATCTTCATCGATAACATCACCCATACTATGAGGATGTAAAATACCCACATACGTCTACGATAGAAACTTCTTTTATTAGCAAGATGGAGCTCCAGCACATTTTGTTGCACCTTCAGTGTTCATCACTGAAATTTTTTTGAATTTTGCATTTTCCTGAATTCCCTTGACAAATTCCCTTATAAGTTTCTCTCCTGATTGCCAGCGTTGTTATTTTGTGATTTTTTTTGGTGCGTTTGGAAATTATATCGAAATATTATCAGGTTTAAGCTTTGAGTCAGGTCGTTTATTACGCTGTTTCAGTTTTTTTATATTACTATAGAAATCGAATAAGTTTGTAGTTTATGAAAAACTGTTTTCAAGTAACATCGATGAGACATTTAGAAAATATAATGTATTAGGGGAATATACAAAGAATCCTTTTAAAAAAAAAAACCTTCCCTAACCTGTGTCAATCTGCATCCTTTATTTTTTCCAAAATAAACAGTTTTATTTATACTAAAGAAATGAAAAAAAAATAAAATATAAAAGATATTGACAAATATATATATCTTTAGAATGAATAACGGCAGCACATGAGTGATCACAAAATTCTTAAATGGGTGAGGATTTATGGTTATACTTTTATCTTATATCAAGAAAGGCCATCTGAAAGGTTTTTTTTGTATGTTTATTTAGTTCGTCTTCTTCTTGTACAAAGCTTTCTTTGCTTCTTTCAAAATTATTAAGATCCTGTTATGAGATATTATTCTTTTCGTTTTATTCAACCTTTATTCTCTGTATAAGTTTCACTCTTATTTATGTTCTGTTATCGTTGTAACCTTTGAGATGTCTTGACATATATCCGAACAAAAGAATGGCATCTCGTTACACAGATTTTGTCACTGTTTTTTTGATGTGATTGTAACTTTCTCTTATGGTAAGTATGTCTTTAGTTTCATGAGATCTATTAATAGCAACTTAGTAAGCTACTGCTGTCTCTTGTATGAATATCGAAGACTATATTCTGTTTCGATCCGCTCTTTGTTCGTTACGAAAAGTGCTATAATTTTAGTAGAAATACATCTCTTCCAACTGATCAACATTTACCTAATGCACGAACTTTCAGTCTTGAATTATATAATCTTGCCAACAAATTCCACACAGGAGACTATGAATCACATGGGTACTATAGATAGAAAAAAAATAACCCTAAGGAAGTTCCGATCTATAAAATTACAAACAAGATTCTATCAATAAAATCCTAAATAAATAATGAATAGATAATATTCAGGAGAATGAATAGCTGTAACACTTTTGCAAGAGTATGGTGTAGGTTTGGTCAGAATTATTATTAGACTAAACATTGAGAAAGGCAAATTGAGAAGATATGAATATAAACACAAACATATTTTGTACAATTTCAGTCGGATTACACATCTTATAAATTTTGAAGCTAGACAGCACTATCTGGAAACATTTTTAATATATAAATGAGATATCCTTATATCGAAACAAGACAACTTGTAGAGTTATGAATCAGCAAAGGTGGGAATGATAGACAAGGCAGGTAAATGGATAATACAGCCTGAATATGATGAATATTTCAGAAAACAGTAAATCGATTTTATTATACAGAAAGTTTAGTTAAAATCTGAGGTAATCGAAATATAATACAGTTTTAAGGTAGGATATAAGTACTAGGTATCTGACGGTCAGGGGGGTCATGGTGTGACAATGGTGTGAGGTATGATTTAGCATTGTATTGGTAATATGCTAATTTCTCTATGCAATTCTTACACTTTTTCAAACTATATTTATTTTGTATTTTATTACATAACGTTAACGTAATAAAGTTTTTCAATTGATTTTTGTTGTCCTTCTGAGGATAGAATTTCTGATTTTAAATAAATTGAGTTGCTCCCTCTTTGGAATGTGAAACTTTCGGTCGTTGGCGTCCCATTCAAGAGTAGATCAATAGTTCTTTGTGAACATATACTTGACTGTAGCCCCTTGGATATAAATAGGTCCTGAGCCTATCTAGCACAAACGCTGATGTAAACTGTGGGTTTCACGTTGAGCGCCCCCCACCCCCACTGTTCGCTAAAAGTTAATGTAATGAGTCAGGTAATATATTGGGTGGGAAGTATTGAATGAATAAGATAAAAGAAGAAAGACCTTTACATAAGAGGCAGAAAGGGAGATGGGGGTAATTGAGACACTAAAACTCAAAAAAGAAATCCCCAAATTGGAATACTCCAACTCCTAAATGGATCTAAAAAAAGTCAAAAATAGTTATATGATTTGATTGTAACAGATAGTCATAGTCCATGCAATTCTAAACACATGCCTATCATATCCAAATCACCTTCAATCGAATAGATAAGCCTGGGATCAGTACCTCTACAGAACCGAATAGAAAGAAATAGTAAGCTGTAATTTACTGGAATCTCAAAAAGATTTAATGTAACATAGATATGTTCGATAGTTTATGATGTATTGGCAATTCATTTTCTTCGCGGACCATTTGGGGGGGGGGCCCCCGCCGCCCGCCGTTTTCATCTACAAAAGCTACTACTACCACCCTCTGTAAATGATTAAATAACCAATACATATATAGCCGAGCGAATGGAAAAAAAATATATCAAAAATATAGCATACACATAGCCATGATACTGTACCTCTGCTCTTCATGGGACGGTATTGAAATTAAAAATATTCCAACTGATATATACTTATTGAGAATTTCCGTGCTGATTCTTTAGCAATATTGCTTAAAACTCGGTTCCTCTGTATTTTCTTACCCTTGATTCGCAAGTAAAGTTTTATTTCCATAATACTGTCACAGCACATTCCTGGACCATTCGAAAGTGTGATAACTACTGGATCTTGGCTAGCGTCAATCACCAATTTATGATCAGGCATATTTTATACTAAAACGCTGATGAGAAATTGTGACGAAGAAAAGCGAAACCGAAGACTCCCATATGTGGAAACAGTACAAACCCATTTATTAAAGAATATTACTTTTTGTCTTCTGAGGCTTCTCAAAATACTGTTTGTATATGACACAAAGAATAAAGGAACCACTCACCTAGTACTATGAAAGATGAGATAAACGAGGATTTGCACTAAGTTGTATACAAGCCGTAGAATACCAAATTACGGCAGATCCCTTTGATGACCCTATAGAATGAGTGTTGAAAAAGATCAGGAGTTGAATATTGAGAGAAATCGTATGTTGAGATCTGTTGAATTAAGTATGCTATGTGTGTTTGTAATCGAGGTGGATGTTGCTTCAACTAGAAATAAGAAAAAAGGTAGAATTACCAACTATATTAATAAATCGATTACTTTATATCAAAATAACTACGTCATCAAGATGAAGCGAGACTTGCATATGAGGACACTCATAATATAGTAGGTAGAGATATATTGATATTAATAATGATAAATAATAGTAGAGTAAATATGAAGATGGATAAAGATTTATATTATTAAATATTATATATTCGAAGAAATTTTTTAATCAATATATTATGAATGATAAAGATTGTTTGAAATGTAAATAAATTAAGTCAGAATAGGCACTTTCCGGCCCATCCTAAATATCCCCTCTCGATTAAAGCTATAATAATACTTTATGTGAGGAGTGTGCATTATATATTTTATTATATCATACAATCTTATATTAATATTTTATAATACATTTTATAAAATATATATATTTATATGATATAATAAATTAATATGATATATATATTTATTTTAATTATATTAATATATTTGATTAAATTATAAATATAACTTTTTTACACTTACAATTTAATTTTTTAACAAAATATTACAAGGTTAGGTCTTAATAATATATATATTAATTTATAATATAAAATTATATTTATATATTGATTTATTATCATATTTGTCTAAAAGAATTGTAAATTAATATATATATATAAATACAATACTTGGATCATATTTCTATACGTGTTGTGAATATATTATATATGAATAAGTAAATTTTATATTATAGAAGTAATTATATTAATTTGATTATAATTATATTATAAGTAGTAATTTGAAAGAGTTATTAAACTTTATATATTATTAATATATTATAATTAGATAAGATAATATATATTATTATTATTATATATTCATTAATTATCCTGTGAACAATTTTATAATCTATTATACCTTTTATAATTTTAAGTTTCCATAATCATTTATTATTAAAACTGAATTTTTCAATGCAAATAACTGCATTCCTAAATAGAATTTAATGTAAAATTTAAACTAATTAACTATTACTATTTTAATTTCGAAGGTAAAATATTAAGAAACCAATTCTGCATTACCTTTATTAGCTTTTATCAGCCTTTTGCCAGCTTCCAAAGTAACATATGCTGTACCATTTAAAACAATATCAGTGATCGTTTTCCAGGCATTTGGACTAAGGCGTTCTGAGGGCTATTGAAACCAAAATATAAAGTCAAAATAAGAATAAAAGAAATAAGAATAATAATAATAATTTATAAGACTTTCATTTATTTAGATAATTTATAAGTAACAGTAGACAAATTAAAACGAAATGAATATGTTTCCCCTTCAAACTTCTGAAACAGATTGGATTGATTCCATTTTAATGTGTTTTCAGTAAAGTGATTGTAGCACCTTTCGCCAAATCTGCAATAAAACGTATTACACAATGTCAATGGCAAAAACATAGAGAAATAACCAGTATTTAGCATGTCACCACCATATTTTAGAAGTTATTCTTCTAATGCTAAGTCGCGCAAATTACATTATTGTATTACTAAATCTATATAATTAAATATTTATATATATATATAATAAATATAAAATGGTGCATTTGTTATATCTATATTAAGGTTATTAAAAATTATTTTGTTTGGAATTTTGTATATTTATGATATTTATAAAGATTAAACATAAAACAATCAGTATATTTTATAATTATATAAAATTTTAAATTAGTAATTATATTAATATATATATGCATTTAATCGTATATTCTAATAAGTATATTAATAATAATAAAAAACATATATAAAAAGCTATAATATATAAATAATTATAATAAAATATATATTAATTATATAATTATATATTATATTGATATATTAATAATATAATATATAAATATTAATTTATATAAATATAATAAATATGAAAAAAATATATACACTATTTTATCAGTTCTAATAACTTATTTGATTATAATCATAATATTAAACCAGGTATAATAATAAACATGTAAATAAAAAAGTATGACTAACCTTCGTAACTTTTTACCATTTTTCTCTTACATAAAAAAAAGTCAACACAAATATATGTAAACAGAATTCATAATAGACGCAAGAATATAGAGGAATTATTAATCACAATTTCAATAAACAACATGAAGATAAGTATAAAAAATAATTAAAGATAAACAGCACTTCTACAGTGCTACCTAAATTACACTCAAGAGCTTTCATATTATGATATATAATGATATCGTATATTAAGAAACTATATTTTAATAATTTTCCATAATCGTATATATTATGAATAAAATTACATTAAATATACTACTTTGTAACTAACTAACCTTGCCAGCATGTACGATCTTTGTCCCACCCAGTGAACTAGGTTTAAAAGCAAAATATCCTATATCCTAGTCCAGATGCTCCATTCCTGATGATAAAGCACCTCTGTCTATAAAAATAGTTCCACGAGAAGGCCAACATAAAAAGATTTAATAGAGAGGAGAAATAGTTATCTTTGCTTTGCGTCATTTTTCCCATTTCTCTTTTTCTGAGATTAGTATTTGTGCAAGTAGCATGAAATGCTTTTATGCTCCTGAAATATATATCCGGTATATATAATTATTATAATAATATATATTCTATTTCTATTATATATAGTAGGGAGGTGCCGAATATATCCGGTTAAAGTATTAATCGGTATGTTCGAAGCAAAAACCATATTCGGCTTACCAAAATACCAATGAATATTCGGATATAAATCGAAACTTATAAATTGCCGAGAACTAAAATCGAGAAAGTTTTCTACACAGAACCAGAAAGATTGAGTTCTTTATAATAACAATAAATTATCGTCAACGTAAAAAAAAAAAAGGGAATTAATATTATCAATATTAAAATATTGAAATATTAAAACATTATTTCTCTCGAAAAATTTATAAAAATATTATGCAAATTTTTTTGTTGTTATATGTTTAGCCCCAGAAATAAATACAAGAATGGAGGCCGATAAAAAAATATGAAATATATTCAAAGAATGAATATTTGTGTGGGTTTCAAATTAGCATATTCATTGGTAAAAAAAATAAGATACATAATATAAGATAGAGTATGTATGGCTAAAATACTATTAAGATATTACAAGATGCTATAAGATGTATAAAATTTCATGTTAATCTATATATTCATCTATGTATTTACACATGACAATTACACGATTCAAATATTATAGCTCAGAAATACTGAGTTATAAAGATAATTTTATTTAACAAGCAAATAGAGCATAATCAACCTCTCAATATGAGTCACACATATTACAAGCAACGAGCAAGACCTGAGCAAAGACTTTAAAGACTTGTACAGATGCGTTGCTGAATGCAAACACTATAATATTAATTCAAGAGAGTTTCTACCACGATGTGAACAGAAATTTGATTATTCTTAATAGATTGTGTTGTAACAAAAATCTCCCCTTACCATACAACGTTGCTTAATAAGCAAAATCAAGAAAAATGATACAGATTTTCTTTATGCCAACACCAATCAAATTGAGGCATTGGATCTCAAAAATTAAACAACTCACTAAAACAAGCATTAAAACGAATGAAAGTATAAACAGTCGCTCCAAGTGAATCGCTTCATTTCTAAGAGCAAATAAATCATTTAAAAAAAGGAATTAAAAAGCAAAACTTCAGTAGAGAAAATAACACATCAGTTTGAAGAGTCTTAAGAATATCAGTAGTAAAAAAGACTTTCAATAGTTCTTATGTTGGATAAATTTGGTGTATGTCTACTTTTCTTTAATCTGCGATTTTCAATTGCTAATTTTCAACGAATTACGCCGACTTTAAGCTATACAAAAAAACTTTGAACTGGTTGGCCGCAGCACCATTACTACGTATGAGTTATTCAGAAATGAAAAAATGCCTTTCAGTGCGCATCCTTATGGTCGAAAACAGATGGTCTTAGGTGATATCGCGAATCGTGGAAGCTGAAGTCCATTGTCACTTTCTTTCTAATGGATCGTTTCAAAAGAAAAATTTGTGGTCCATCAAATATCATATCTATAAAAGTATGGGTTCGTTTGAGGTCAGAAAGAAATGTCAGAAAAAATTTAGACATCCTGTACTCTTCGCTGATCTGTATTATGATAAATATCACGATATAGTGATGAAAAGTGAAAAGCTAGAAAGCCCATATTCATTATCTATTAATGGATTGTTTAATGGATAATTATTTTTTTAACAAGTAATGTCATACTAGAAAAGATAAGTTGAGAGTGAAAAAAGAAAGTCCATCTCTGACGATGTTGATTATTATGCTAAGACATAAAACGTCAAAGAGAACATAACGAAATTACATATCAAATGAAATAAACATATATTCATAAGTTGCCGTACTTTGACCAGTGAGAAGACAAGTGAGAATAATATTGCCGCTTCAATATGAGTGGGAAACAAAACGAATGGAAATAAGTTTTTAAATGAATATAAAAATACTACTAGAATAAAATCTATCAAAGCTAACTCGCAATAGACGCTGAAGTTACATCAGTAACGAAACAAGTGAAAAGAAAATTAAGAACATATATATATATATAATAACACACAATAAACAAAGACATACAGGTTTAACTAAGCAGGGGGTATATTAGAGCAATAGGAAGAATTATTCAAAATGAGAGATATAGTATTAATAATCTATTTAAACTACGAAATACATTTCAATTTTACACTTAAATATAATTTATTAAATACAATTTAATTTAGCATCTACAGTTAAAAAAGAAATAGATATAATGTATTACTATTTAGAGTATTTAATAATACATGTGTATATAAAAACACATAGAGGGTAAGCGAATGATAAATTTCTTAGCAGGTTTCGCAGATTTAGATTATTGAGTGATGTAGTCTCAAAATAATTTCACGTTTTTTTGCTAATTATCAAACTTGACACCGTCATTCTGCCTGTCTGAGTTATCACAGATTTGTATAAATTTTTAGCTGTTTTACTTCCAGAGGTTATTATCTACAATATTTTGGAAATAGTTATATATTTCATGTATATTAGTATAATTAGTATATTA